>MU378215.1:0-102278 GCA_022495175.1 Hypoxylon argillaceum | reverse complement strand
TTTTAATATAATATTTAATAAAAACTTTAAATTTATAATATATTTATAAAAAAACTTTTTTAAATTAATAAATATTAAATTTTATATAAATATAATATTTTATTTTTAAATTAATAATTAAATTAAACAATTAAACTAATTTTTTAAAATTTATTTTTATATTTTTATAAATTATAAAATATTAAATTAAAAAAACTTTTTATTAATTATAAAATTTATATATAATAATGCAACTTTTTTATTTATATATATAATTTTTTTTTATATTAATTATAACTTTTATTTTATAATTTATAATTTATTTTTTAATATATTTTATAATTTAAATAGTTAATTATATATTTATTAAATAATTTAAATTTATTAAAAAGTTAAAATTTATTTTAAAATAAACTATAAAAAAATAAAAAAATAAATTAATAAATATAAAAAAAAAAACTTTTATATATAAAAAAAATTAACTAGTTATATTAAATATATAATATATTAAAACTAAATAATTTATAAAAAAAATTTAATAATAAAATATTAAAACTATTTAAAATTTAAAAAATAATTTTATTTATTACTATTAAATTTATTTTATTTAAAAAATAAAAAATTTATAATTTATTTTATATTTTATTTATAAAGCTATATTATATTAACAATTAAATATTATTTAATTTTAATTAAGTTTTATATAAAATTAAATTTATAAAAACTATTAATAAATATTATATTAATAAAATTATAAACTTTATAAATATTTAAAAATATATAAAATATTTTATTAAATAAAAAAATTAGCTAATTAAAAAATATTAAATTTAAAAATTTTATAAATATTTATATAATTTTAAAACTAAAAAATTAATTAAAAATCTTTATATATAACATTTAAAAAAATTTAAAAAAATTTATATTAATAATAACAACTATGTTAACTTTTTAATTAAATAAAAAACAATTATTACATTTAAAAAAAAATATAAAAAAAAATATAATATTATATAATTAAAACTGTTTTAAATTTACAAAAAATTATTAATTAATTATATATATATATATTTAATAATTTAAAATTTAACTTATTTATATAAAAATTATTAAAAAAAATAAATCATTTAAACTTGTAAACATATATAAAAAAAACTAACAGTTTTAAAAATACTAAAATATATAAACTATAGCTTAAGAACTTTTGGGTATAAAAAAGACTGATTCTTCTAAACTGAAAGAAAGAAAGGAATCATGGACCTTGCGAGACCAAAGTGAATTATTAGCTGAATAGACCTCGTTCCAAGCCCTATAAAAATAAGCCCTTGTCACACCTATCGCCTTACCTTCAGTGCATAGTTCAAAAGTTCAACCAACAGTTTGCGACAGTGTTACGGTCTTGATTTCCATTCAACATGACAGGGAGCAAAAAGGTATTCACATTGACGTTGCCCAAGCCTCAGACACATGGCATATGGAGCTCTTGATATTCTAAGGTTAGGAAGCTCGCGCCGTATTTATGAATGCTCATTCTGAATCAAATCGACCGCCACGGCTCCAGCAGTGCATTCTTGCCGTCTAAATCAGCGACATAATCGCCGACTCGGCGTGCAATGTGCTCCGCGGTGAGTTTGAAGTACTCGGCTACCGCGTTTGGATTGACTGTAGTACCGAAGCGGTTCAGTCCAATGCCCGCGGTGCTCCTGCGTCTTTCGTCAGTGGGTGCCGTATCGGCGATTGAGTAGGTAGGTAAGTGGCAATGGTCAACAGAGAGAGAGAGAGAGAGAGAGACAACGTACCAGCGCGCCCAGCCGTGCACAGACATTGCCTCAACCGAGACAACAGGGCGTCCGTCCCGCGGGAGAGTCGAGTCAATGTACTCCCGAGTCTGCTCTTCGAAGCGGCGCATCGACGGCATCGACACTACCCGAGTGGTGAGGCCCTGAGATCGGAGGATCTTGGCGGCGTTGACGGTTTGATAGAGCTCGCTCCCGGTCGAGATCAAGGTGACGTTCGCGGCATGGTCCTCCTCGATCACATAAGCACCTCTCTGCATCTTCTCGCGACTCGTGCCGCTTTGCAATGGCACCTCGTGGACGTTCAGCCCCAGCACGGTCGGCCCGCTGTACTCGAGGGCCATGATCCAGGCGCCAATGGCCTCCTCGGCATCGCCGGGGCGGATGTAGAGTAGATTCGGCATGGATCTCCACAGGTTGAGAAGCTCGATGGGCTGATGGGCAACAGAACGTTAATAAGAACCCCATACAAGGGGGCCGGCCCGGCCTGGACGGAATCTCAGTGAAGCCCTTCCTTCCTTACCTGGTGTGTTGGTCCACACAGTCCCTCAGCGATGCTGTCGTGGGTTCCAACGTGAATGATTTTGAGCCGCATCAACGCGCTCATTCGAATGGCCGGCGCGGCGTACAGTTGAAACATGGAGAAAGTAGCAGTGATGGGAATGAAAGCCTGTCCCCGAGCGTCCTTCTTGCTACGCGGCGTGTAGGCCGCGATGCCGTTCGCGATCGCTGCCATTCCGTGCTCTCGCGTGCCGAAGTGAATGTACCTACCGGCATATGATTGATGCGGTATATCCTGGTCAGGTGGTCCGAACGCTTCCTTTGGCTGTTTGAGCAAGAAGGTGTGCTGGGAAAGGTCGGCCGAGCCCCCCAGGATCGGCAGCTTCTTCCAGAGCGTGTCGAACACGGCTCCGAAGCTGTCTCCGATGGACATGTCCTCGTCTGCTGCCCGGAGATTCATCAAGTCGTCTTTCCAGCCGCCTCCATCAAGCATCCCTTTCTCGAGAGCCTCAAGAGACTGACTTAGATCAGGAAATCTGCGCGCATAGTGGGCTCTCAGCTTCTCCCATTCGGATCGCGTCTCTCGCCCTTTCTTCGGAACCGCGGCCCAGTAGTCTCGCACCTGATCCGGGACGACGTGCGTTTGTTCCGGGTCGTATCCCCATATTTCCTTGCAACGTTTGACGTTGTCGACGCCGAAGGCTGCGTGGTGAGCTTTGGATGTGCCCGCGATGGTCGTCCCGTAGCCGATGGTGGTGTTGACGTTGATGAAGATGGGCTGCCCGACGTGACTATCGGCAAGCTCGAGAGCGCTCAGGATTGCATCCACGTTGTGGTTACCATCCGGAACCTCCAAGACATACCACCCGCAGGCGCTGTTTGAGTACTTTATCAGTGTCATTGCCTTGTAGGAATGGGAGGTTGCCTCAATCTGATCAGCCGAAGAAACCTTACCGCATTTTATCGTTGACATTCTCCGTGAAGGTCAATGAGATCGGTCCGTCACACTGTATGCCGTTGTTGTCGTAGATGAGGATGAGGTTGTCCAACTCCATCTTCCCCGCGAGTGAAATCGCTTCTAGTGCAAGGCCCTCCTGTAGACATGCGTCACCCGTAGTAGCATATACTTTGCCTTGGATGATTTGGAGGCCATCTCGGTTGAAACGATGCCTCAAATGCTGGTTGGCGATGGCCATGCCCACAGCGTTGGCGATTCCTTGGCCAAGGGGTCCGGTCGATACGTCTAGTCCATCGTGTTCGATCTCAGGATGCGTCTTGCACAGGTTGGTGAAGTTCAGCGCAGTCGGGTGACAGTAGCCCTTGAGTTGTTCCATGGTCCAGGCGCTGTAGCCGGAGAGATGAAGAATGATATACTGCAGTAGTGCCACATGTCCGTTGGACATGACAAATCGGTCTCTATCAAACCAGTCCTAATAGTGAGACATTAGTCAACAAAGTTTCTTTCTTCTAGTATAGCGGGAAGTTTTACTGGGCATGATGGATCAAAACGGAGCTTGTGTCTCCATAGAGCTGTGCCCAGGGCCGCCATCCCAAGTGCGCTTCCTAAATAACAAGGGCATTGTTAAGAATCAGCCCAAATCTAAAAGCGACAGCCCAGCTCCTTTCTTACCTCCGTGCCCAATACCCCATTGCTGGCAGCAGTCGAGGACTAAGCCTCGGATACACTCGACCGTTTGACGGTCTAGATCACTGCCATTCGGTCTTGTCTTGAGCTCTTCTTCAAGAGCGGAGCCAATAGAAGTGGCAGTGGTGTCGCGAAGACCACCGGGCTACAATAAGCCAAGTCAGTGAGTGTGGTTGAGTACCTAGGTAGTTGTGGGATATCTCTCGACTCTCATCTTCGCACGCTTACCTCCTGATCTTTTGATAGGTCACCCGCGACAGACATGTCGGGCTCGGACCCGGAATATTGCTGAATGCTGTACGAAGAATTTGGGAAATAAAAGTTCTTCAACTGTATTGTAAATCGTGCTCCTTTCGATGTCTGTTCACTCGCCGAAACATGGAAGTACGTGATTTATAGATAGAGCTGCAAACATTGCCAACTTGATCTCCCATAAATGCTATGCTAATTACTGGCGAAGTACCGCTATCATACCTAGGTACCCCTGTTTTCTTTCTCGGTACACTTCTCAAGCAATCTCGTGACTTTGCTGACAATGATGATTCTCTCTTATCGTGCTGACCCTGCATAAGTTGTAAGCATTTGACCGGTCACTCATCAGTTTCACACATGCTGCAGTACACCGTCTGGTGCAGAAGTTTTGACCATACCTAATGTCGCGGAGTTGTGGATCCGCGAGCAATTAAAGGAAGTGGACAGGTGCACCCTTCAAATGTGATCAGCATTGAGGTATTCAGATGATCTAAAGTCTAAATTCTGTATATTACAAAGGAAAAGAAGATAGCTATTTATACAGAGTGATAACTCCTAAACGGGCTTGGCCTGTGACAAGAGATCAGATGGATCCAGAGGCTTACGAACCCGAGACTTGACACTCAAGTCCGACTCCGACGGAGAACCAACAAACGAAGTGCCTGCCTTGGTCACGAAATTCCTTCTCAGTCGATGTGCTAGCTGACATGCACTAGGTATAATACACAGTTTCCTTGACCACACTTTGGAGCGCACAGGGTTGACCTTGCATAGCATGAACTCATTACGAGGGTATTCTCAACGGCAGATGAGACGACCCCGTACGCAAAACAACGAAAATCCTTGGAGTCACAATCTGCCATCGAATAGGTAATATAGTGTCCGGCTCAACTATGCTGAGCCATTCCGGGGAAACTTCTGATCGTGGTCGTGGTGGCTATAACTCTCTAATTACCATCTTCATCTATAGGTATCTTTTCGACTGTCTCGTATATCAGAAGCCGCCGCTGTCTCGTCGAGTTGATCCCGTCGAGTCGAGCCCATCTAGTTGACCAGAACTCGTCGGGCAATCTCAAGAGGAAATTTCAACTCAGCCTTCACCATGCCCTTAAAACGCGTCTTCCGCATCCTGACGAGACCAAAGAAATGGTTCATCGCCACGCTCTACATCTCCTCGGGTAGCTTCCTCAACGGGTATTACTTTCAACACAAACCCAGCTTCTTCTTTCTCTTTCTCTCTTGAACCTTGGAGCTAACAATGCAGGCAGATTCGATACCGGATCGATTGGGAGTATCACCTTGATGCCGGCGTTTGAGCACTCGGTCGCTACTCTCTCCCCCCTCCTACGGGGCCTCACAGTGTCTGTCTTGCTCCTCACGGCCGCTGTTTCGTCTTTATTTGCGGGTCTCGTGGCCGAGAGATTCGGTCATTTACATATCGTCACACTCGGCGGGATAGTGTTCACTATTGGAGCGGCCATCGAGACGGGAGCCTTTTGCCTGCCGGCACTATTGGTCGGTCGTGGTCTTGTGGGTATCGGAGAGGGTCTGTACATCCCTAATCTTAACGTGTGAGTATCTATCTTTAGATTCTTTCCTGAAAAGGCTCCGAATGAGTGCGTTTTGACTTTATAGTCTAGCTACGTCTCCGAGATCGCGCCTCGGAAGAAAAGAGGCATGATGGTGGCGATACCCGTCTCTCTGTTCTCCATAGGCACAGCTGCCGGCTATTTCACGTGCTACGGGTCCGCGCGCATAGTCGGAGACTGGCAATGGCGTCTGCCCTTCCTCATTCAGACTCTCGTGGGAGCCGTGTTCTCGGGCGCGCACTGGGTCCTGCCCCAATCTCCCCGTTGGCTCATCGCGCGGAGTCAACGGCAAGCGGCGCGTAATAGCATGAAACGTCTGGATTTTGAGGAGGCGGAGATCGCGACGAACCTCGACACTACTACTACGAACGAAGAAGGAGAAGGAGAGACGCTGCCGCCGAACGACGAACTGACGCTGACTTGGCGAGGTATCTCAGGCCTTTTCAGCAAGCGATATCGGTTTCGGACTTTTTTGGCCTTGTTCATCCTCGGGATGGCCCAGTTATGTGGCATTGATGGAGTTCTATACGCAAGTCTTTGTCTTTCGCGCGAGTGTGTGTGTGTATCGTGTTTCCAAAACTAATTAATTCCTAAACTTATAGTATGCTCCGACCCTATTTGCACAGGCCGGTCTACACGCCGATACCGCCTCTTTCGTAGCATCTGGTCTGTCCGCCATCTTGATGTCGGTGATTTCGGTCCCTGCTTTTCTCTTTGCGGATCGTTGGGGGCGAAGGTCCATCTTTCTCACCGGCGGCTCTGTAATTGCGGCTGCCATGCTCGTTATCGGGAGCCTTTATGCTACTGGTAGCGTCCGGGCCGGCAGCGTGGGTGGATGGCTTGTCATTGTTGGCATATATATCTTCGCGCTGGCCTACGTTTCGACGTGGGCAATCGTAGCGAAGATATACGCCACCGAAATCCACCCGGCGCACATTAGAGCGACTGCAAATGCTTTGGCACAGGCGTTGAATTGGGTAAGTAGTCACCTTGGCTTGATTTTGCCCCGAAACTCTCTTAACATGTCGACTGATACTCTAATAGCTTGCAAACTTCTTGGTGGCTTTCATCACTCCTATTTTTCTCGCGAGATCCTCTTCAGGGCCTTACTTCCTGTTCGCCGGCTTTACGATCCTAACCTTGATAGTCCTTGTTCTTTGCATGCCCGAGACTAGGGGAAGATCACTCGAATCAATCGAGGCAGAGTTCATCCCTCCCTTTGAGAAACTTATTTACAGAAAGCGGCCGTCCGTTCGTTAGGAGGTTGTGAATGCAGCCTAATAGAAGATAATACACACTTTCTAAAGCGGTCTACCTACCTACTACTACAAGGCAAAAGTGTGTCCTATGTTGTACGTGTACAGAATAAGTCAAGGCACCCCCCTACGACCAGCCTCACTCACGGCCATACCTAGAATACGACACTATTCCCAACCACCCTATTTAGTAACTGACTAATTTTTCAACGCCCACAAAACCTACTTTTTTTTTTTTTCAATTTTATCATTATGATCGCATCGATTGCAGCTTCTCAAAATGTATGGTCTCTCGGCTCAATTGCGTACAGTCAAGGCGACACCGAAATCGCAGCTTTAACTAAGCGAAGCGACGAATTGAAGGCTCAATTAGATAAAAAAAGGTCTAAAAACCGAAAAAAAAAGTAGCCCCTAACCCCAACAAGGCCTTCGTTGACCTGCAACGAGTCCTAGAAGTAAGGGCGCAACCTGCAAGGCGTAAAGCGCGACTTAGGCGAAGGGCGGTTGTTGGTTCGGATAAAAAAGAGCTAGAAACGCCAATTCATGAAGAAAATGCTGTAAAAAATTGTATAATAGTCAATTCTACTAACTAGCTAATTGATTGATCTGGTGGTTGTTGAGTTATTCAATAAATAGGTGGCAATAGTGATTGAAGAAGGTGATAAAATTAGGTATGGCTGTAGGGGGGCTGGTCGCAGGGGGGTGCCTTGACTTACACCATTCATGAACCCAGCTGTCATTATAGAACAAGCCGAAGGGGGGTAGGTGCGAAAAGTAATGGGAAGGTGCAGGGGGTAGTGAGACCACTACAGTATTTAGCTTGCCTGTACAGCTACAGTCCTTCTAATCTAATAGAACATCTTTTTGGGCCTCGCAAGTTTATTCTGCCGACTCTTACAAGCAGCTAGTTTAACCCGCCCGCAATCATCACGGGTCGCGCCGGACCGGACCGCCTCAAAAATGATAAGACCGTACCTGATTTGTTATCTCAACGTCGAAAACGATAACCAATCAAATCATTCCGTGGCACTTTCTAGCCAATCAGATCCCAAAAGCTGAACCAGGCAATCACTAGACCAACAAAAGTCCAAGAAATGCTAAAAACTTCGGGGAGAGAGGTTCAAATCACGAATCTCGAACCTCGTCGCCCCTTCCTGCGTTGGACCCCTTTCCAAACCCTTCCTCTACGGATAGTTTGAAAGCACCGTGTTTATTGAGCCTCAAAACCACATAGTTAAAAGACAGCCAATCGGAGTTGCGACTGGGGTGCGTTGTCCGCAATCAGCCCCGTCATTTTCCGACCGGGACTTTTCCTCTGACCAACCCTCTCGCATCCCATGTCCGTCGTAAACATCGAGCATCATATCACCTCAGACGCACCCTAGTCGAAGCGAAGCTTGCCTTCCCCGAGTCTTACTAATAAGGTAGAGATTGCAGCATTTTGAACCGGTCAGTAGTGAGCTTGTGGTCTTGAAATGTACCGACTCCTTGTGTACAGGAGAGAGGAGAAGGAAGGCATAAAGGGCAGGTGATACTAGGGATTCTGACCGTCAATCGGTCTTCATTAGGAAATAAAACGCGAAGGGGGGTTCCACAGCAACTATCACGCAGACGCACCTGTCAAATATAAGGGGTAATTATCCAAAAACGGACCCATATCAGAATAATAAAGGGAACCCAAATTCCTTAGCCGTATGGTTGATGTAACAAGGACTTGTATAAGGGCTTAAATTCTATTACTATGTAATAATCTTCTAGGGTCTCAAGGGCCATATTAGTTCCTCTCCTCCTTCTATGTATCAGTCTGTATAGGAGATTCCTCGCCTAGTTATGCCCTTTTTGGGCTTTAATACTGTCAGCTATATAGCATAGCCAACAGAGTCTTGGCAGTCCAGATGGTCTTTGCCGTGTAACAGTTCAAGATAAGAAGATGTGCCCATGGGGTTTTCTACAACAGAGGTACCGGTCATCAATAAATAGGTAGGTACTCACGCTATACGTAGCCTCCTCTCTTCTCGCCAGGGGGATCACCAAGGGAAGTATGCATCTTGCAACCCCCGATAGCCCAGCCGGCATTACTGATCAAGCATCCCTTCATGCCTTGGTCGCACAAGAGAGGCGCAAAGTCCAGAATAGAGTCGCGCAGAGAAAGCACAGTACGTCATCCTCGATTTCTCCTCTTGTCGTCGCTATGACTGACAGCAACAAGGAGACGGAATGAAGCGTCGCCTGGTCGCCCTCGAAGAAGCACTCCGCAGGCAGCAGTCGACAGTCCTCGAGCCCTATCACTTCAGTCCCTCCCAACCTCAGGACGCACTGTCATCGAGCTTCCTGGCCAACAGGATGGAGGGCTGCTCACACTTCCCCGCGGCTTCACCCAGCTCTGCTCTCGGGCCCGAGACATATCCAAACACAGGGCAGTACGCGCGCCGCTCCACATTGCCCGGCAGCGTAGTAGACACAGCCATGGGGTCGGCCATGTCCTTATTTCTTGATATGACGACCACGGGCGCTACGTCTGATTTCCTTTATCAGACTCCGCCACACACGACGCCTGGCGCCTCCTCCGATACTGACCATACGCAAGGGGCTGAACCGTTGCCTTTCGATCTCGGATGCACAGCTCCGGAGACCGCGCCGTCCCAATCTCGGAAGACGGTTCCGGATCCGCTGCCACGGCTTACAACACCACGAGGCTCCCACGAGTGCCAGATGTCATCGGGTGATGCGCCCATCGAGTTGAAGATAGAGAGAATCTTAGAAGTGATACAGTCAGCCGGGTTCAAAAACTTCGACACATTCGCAACCGCGTACTATACCAGTACTTTACCGAGTCACTCTCCCGCATCCGCCGCCCAGCGCGTAAGTCGTACCCGAAACATGCGACATCTTCTCGAGGGCCTTCGCTCGAGCGTTTCGACCTGGTCCAGATTCGAAGCACATGAATACTATGTCGAGACTTCGCAGTCCGCAGAGAGTCTTTACAGCACCGAGTTGGGTAAGCTGATTGAGAATGAGAGAAGAGACGTGGACTCGGGTCGTCCTACGTCCGCAGATGACTCCTCGTCAAGCAGCCGAGAACAGTCGCACTTGCCGAGCATAGAGGATTTGAAGTGGCAAGACAAGGTACGTCGGGCCAGAACTGCGCTTCCTCCCCCTCTCTCTTTCATTAACGCCTATGGCCAACACACACGCGCCTTAACTTGTCACACGTTATTTCGGACATTGTACTGACGTTTCTGAACGTAGCTTCCCCATCTGTGCTGTCTCATATCAGAATTGATCAACGATCCTAGTTCCAATAAATATGCTAACCAACAGGATGCCCTTGACATTGTTTCTTTGATATACCAGGCTCGTCTGCGTAATCAAGGGACCCGCTGATTTTTTTTGATTTTCTTTTTGTTATCACACCCTTTACGTTCAAAGAGTCTCAAGCCGTAGGATCGAGACTTTGCTAGAAAACCGCTTTTTTTCAAAAACATGTGTCAAAATGGGCCGATCAACAAGAAAGGGGATTAATTAGGTAGATAGATAGTCTTTCCATCAACCTGACCATTGAGAGGCATGTCGCGTGAAACTTATAAACAAATCTAAGGTTCCGTAAAACGAGATGGTTGTTCTGCATAGTCACGTTCACTAGGCCCGATGCCTCCGGGACTCACAAGAATCATAGTGAACATTGCCCATCGAAATACATTGGATGCCAGAGCCTTGGATGTGCTGTCGTGTTTTCTCACACATTTCATATCGTTCAACATCTTGACTCTTTAGTTTCCCGTTCACAGTAAACGCCTCGATTATATAGTCGGAAATGAAAGTTTTGTACATCCTTTGCTCAGGAATCAAAAAACGTCCTTCTCGACACAGCGACAGCAGCAGTACGTGGACCCCCGTAATGATATCTTCTACGTCCCACGGTATATGTTGAAGCGTCACCCTCTACCCCTATGTATAGATTCAGACATTCGATCTCCCTCACGTAGCCCTACTGGTTAAATCGCACTCGATGAGTAAAGAGTTGGTGAAGGATATATCCTTACTACCAGAAAAACACCGGCAAGGACTTATGCAATAGCTTTTTCCCGCCTCGTCACGGATCTGGACTTTCGGCTGTTATTTATCTAGCACTCACTTTTGAAATAGAAGCGAAATAGAGCGGACCACATGGTAAGTAAACATTAATTACCATCTACCTCCGCCATGGCCTCTGAAACCGCATATCGATGCTTTCGGTAGGATCATTCAAGAAGATGACTTTTATTAGTCACGTCAAACTGAGGCAGCACTTTACCTAAGGCAGGATGTAAACAGAGTGTCGTGAGAATCTATCTCGCACGATCGAGCAATCCATGGAAGGACATGGACTTTATTTGAAGCTAGTTCAGTCACACATTGCGTGAGACCAAAGAGCTTTAACTTGGTTGCTTGGTTACAATCTGAGATAGTTCACTGACGAAGAGCAACATTGTAGGAAGGGGGGAGTCTTGGTCAATTTGTTCTCAGCTGTGTGTCATGCCCAATGAACTCACAGCAAGTTTCGTTGTGTAAAAGTAATAATGGAGCAATTACGATTCAAGAGCCGTATGGCGAAGGCGAAGGCGCATGATGGTTATTATCATTTACGTACAAGCGTAAGGTCAGCTAAGTCTCGGTTGTGCACATGCAATGTCAACAGTACGTCAGCAGCATGCATGATATAGTAAGACTGAAAAGCAGACGCATGTGGTGCGACGATGTGATGCTATCGTCAGATTTGAGGTGGCTGACATTGTGAGAGATCATCACCTGTGACACGCCGTAAATGCAAGCATATCTGGTTGTAGGGACGTGACTAAACGCACATCTGCCCTGTAGGCTAGCTTCTTTCAAAAGGGATTAAATTTATAACTTATCACTCCTACAAGGGTGTTTAAGTGCCTATTTTAAGCTGTCTGTATCATTTCAATCCATTATTACTCGTCGAAGATACCACTTACAAGTTAATTCGAAATGAAGCTCAACCCCGCTCTCTCCATTCCTACGGCTCATCATCATCATCACCAGGAATCTCGATCTCAATACTCTTCTCTCGCCCGCAAGCACAGCGAGGGGAAAAACGCGATCATAACCGGGTCCAGCCGAGGCATCGGGAGGGCCATCGCTCTCCGCCTGGCAGCCGACGGGTACAACGTCTGCATCAACGACGTCGACTCCAACTCCCAAGGATGCGAGCAGGTCGCCGCGGAGGTCCGGGCGATGGGTAGGAAGGCCTGCGTCGCCCTCGCCGACGTGTCCAAGCGAGACGAGGTCAAGGCTATGGTCCAGAGATGTGTCAAGGAGCTAGGGCCACTGAGCACAATGTAAGACAAGACCTTGAAACTCTTTACCCCCAATCATCATTGTTTATCCCTTTTTTTCTTACTGGCTGCTCTTATTTTTATTTGCATAATTCTAGGGTCGCCAACGCCGGCATAAACCAGGTAAAACCGCTCCTGGACATCACCGAAGAGGACTTCAGGCGCATGTTCGCCGTCAACGTCTTCGGCGTGCAGAACTGCTACGCCGAGGCCGCCAAGCAGATGCTCAGACAGGGGACCTGCCGACCCGACTCACCGGGAAAGATCATCGGGGCCGCCTCGATCTCGGCGTTCAAGCCCGACCCGCTCGTCGCGCACTACGCCGCCAGCAAGTGGGCGGTGCGCGGCCTGACGCAGTCGTACGCCCAGGGCCTGGCGCCGTCGAATATCAACGTCAACGCGTACGCTCCGGGCATCGTCGGGACGGATATGTGGGACTTGCTCGACGCGGGCTTCGCTGAGGTTAAGGGTGTGGAGCAGGGCTCCGTTAGTAAGTTACCTCGGATTCACTTCGTCCCCGATCTTTCTGGGTTTCGGAATTGTTCCATTTATGAGGGGACTTCCGCAACCTAGAAGCCATGTGAAGTAATGCAACCATACTAGGAGTTCGTAACTGACTACAAGAATTTGCAGTCGAGAAGACAGCCCACGAGCTGACCGCGCTCGGCCGCGTCAGTGTGCCGGAGGATGTTGCGAAGTTGGTCAGCTTCCTGGCGAGCAGTGACAGCGACTTTGTGACCGGCCAGACACAGGTTGTGGACGGTGGTATTATTTTTACCTGATCTGGTCGTGTGTACTTATTAGTCGTAAGAAAGTGACGTTTGCAAAATGGGAGTAGGTAGGTACGTGGACATTGGGAGTTCGGACGCTTCCCGGGTAACATCTTTGAAA
This sequence comes from Hypoxylon argillaceum, assembly GCA_022495175.1. Classification (NCBI taxonomy): domain Eukaryota; kingdom Fungi; phylum Ascomycota; class Sordariomycetes; order Xylariales; family Hypoxylaceae; genus Hypoxylon; species Hypoxylon argillaceum. Next base: position 89,030 of record MU378215.1, on the reverse strand, counting down.
TAGGGGCAGGTTGTAGGTACATCACCAGAAATGGAATTACCTCCTCCCCGCTGCTCGGCATGGCAAATATACCAAGTACCTAACCTATCCCTAAGACTGTGCGGTTGGTATCAACCATCGTATTTCAACTGGTAATTGAAGTGAGCTAGAATGTGACGGTAGTGAGAAGCATCATCATGAACGTGTATCTTGAAAACTGGGATAAGCATACTTAATGCCAAGTACCTACATCCTGTTTGAAAGACGAAGATGGCTTACATACACCGAGTACCTTGTAAGTCCTGTTATTAGAAAAAAATGCAATGAATATATGTCATTTTATGCGGCTTTGTGAGATGTGCGTTGAGGTGCGATGATGCGCTTGGTGGATATCCTTGCCCAACCCTACTACGTTATTATCTTCTTCTACGTACCTACCTACACCCGACCAACAGACTACAAAACGACACAGAAGAAGTGTGTGTGCCTTATCCACAATGTTGCTCGGGCACAGGGGGCTCTAATTGGTTATTATGGTCATTGGTCTGGGCTTGCTTTCACATGTGAAAATGCCTCAATCGTTGTAAAGGTTGGGTCAAGTACCCTCATATGGATCCTATTATACTCGTCCCATTAATGTACCACCATGTGAAAAAAGTCATACTGCCCCGATCCCTTCGCTACGGTTATCTCCATAGTCGAGGAGTAGCAGGATACTTGCTTGGCAGATGCCGGATACCTTTGGGGGCATTCATTACTCAGTATAAGAAGGTCGACAGCTAACCTTTTAGGTAAGGCTCCGGCCTACTAGGGGCTAAATACCTTATGTACTAGGGATATCCTCCCGAGTCTTCTGGTAAATAAATAACAAGCGCTGTCGAGAGAACAAATAATAGTACGAGGACAACGACGAAAATCTTTTCTCGACGGTTGTTGTGGTTGTATTATAGATCTGGGAGAACGCGCATAAAATTCTCGGGATAGGCAGGGCAGATCATCTGCACGACAGCACACGAGAAAATTGCTGAACATCGACATCTCGACGTCGATCGGCCGCCTGTAGGGCCGAGAGATGGTGCGATTTTTTCATACGACAAGTCCCAGCCCAGCCGTGCGTACTATGTAATAAGCTTGTGTGATTTGATTATCAGCGGCTGTCAGATCTCCAGGGGCACAGGCGACCCTGACTCGCCTAACGGAGATAGAAGGATCTTAAAGAAGGGGTTGTTGTGTAGGTAAGCAGAAAGCAGAAGCAGACGGGGGGCACGGGAGGGGTTTTATTGATTCATTTGCGTTATATTACATAGCTTCAGCTAGTTTTTCTTTCACCTTTTTCTTATTTTTCTAGCAGGCAGGACCTCCGGTCCTTTTACTCACACACGATGAATTCACTTACTTTTCACCTATTCTGTAGCCTCGTCTTCTAGTAAATTCCCTTTGAAGTGCTTGATTTAGGTCAAGTCTCTTGGGTGCGGTCATGTGGATGTAGGACTAGTACCTATGTCTACACAATCCATTTTAATAGCCTAATTAGGATAGAATTGAAGCTATATTAAAGGTATAGATTAGCGTTGCGAAGGTGTAAGTTGGTGTTGAAGGTAGGTGGGTTAGTATTAAAGGTATAGGTTGGTGTTGAAGGTTGGTGTTGAAGGTTGGTGTTGGTGGTGTTGGTGGGGTAGGTGGGTTGGAGAGATCTAGGTAAGTACCTAGTTATTTGCTAGGTTCAAAAATAGCTATAATTGCAACTTCTATACACTTAGCATCTTTGCAAAAGTAAGCATATATACTTACAACTTAGTATAATCTCAATATAAAATTATGTATATATACAAGCCCCACAATGTTGCGAGTGGACCTAGCAATTGCGACCAGATTACCCACACGTAAGGGTCAGCTTCGCTCCTGCTTACATGGGTGACGAAGTGGAGTCCGCACGGGTAGTGCATCGGTCCGTTGCTGGTAACGGACGGCAAGTTCAAGGGCGGCTCAACACCGCCCAGCTCGTCTCCGGGCGATGTCAAATAAAACTGTCAGACCCCACAATCTCTTAGGCGCCCGTCAAAATGAAATTGTCAGACTCTCTATTCACAAAATGGTGTCGATTAGCCTGCGCAGTCTGACAGTTTATTTTGACCGCGCTCTCTCGCCTTTGGTAAGACTGACAAGTATGACAACTATGACACGGTCTGATTATTTTGGGCAGGTCTAAATCTGCAGTTGGACCCAGTCTACGTCTGCAGCTAGCGGACCGCCGCAGCCGCCAACAGCTGTCGTATAGTTGCTAACAGTGCAAAATACTAACTGCCCCACCTGACCCGTCTGCCCACCTACACCTTCGATCAACACCTTCAACCAACCAACACCTTCACCAACTTACAACTACTAATTTCATTACATTGCGACCGTTTTTCATCGAATAAACAATGCCTCTATCACCAACAGCCGTTGCTACAGTTTCTGCAGCTTTTAAGAGGCTCTACTACTCTTGCAAATTTTCGGTTTGGTCCTCATACACACTCCATAACTACACTCCATACTCCTCTCCACTGTCGTCACCCTGATACCACACTGTATTTGCTTTTGTTTTTACCGCAAGTCGAGTTCGATCCCTACCTAACCACATATACCGTTATCATGTCTTCGAGACCCTCTCTGGCCTCTTTCCACCGTGGCAGCTTCACCCATGAGATCACCGCGGCCCGCAATGACCTCAACCGTGAGCCCTCCCACGAGGATTCTCCCGCCTTGCCTGCGTCAACGGTCCCATCGTTGAGCCCCGGGGGTGCTTCTTCCCCGGAGCTCGACCCCGACTCAGGTGCCGAGACTCCTACTACACCCGGCTCTGATGAGGAGGCCGAGCAGGTCGTCGCTGACAGCTTCGCCTTTGCCTTCGATATCGATGGTGTCCTCGTGCGTGGTGGCCGGCCTATCCCTGAGGCTATCGAGGCCATGAAAGTTCTTAATGGCAAGAACAAATACGGCATTATAATGTGAGTTCCAACTTAAAACTAATAAGTGCGGTTTATATACTATATCCTAACACTTATAACAGCCCTTACATTTTCTTAACCAATGGTGGTGGCAAAAGCGAGAAGGAGAGATGCTGTGATTTATCTAAGCAGCTTGAAATCGATATTTCGCCTGCCCAGTTTATTTGTGGCCACACCCCTATGTCAGAAATGGCAAATAAGTACAAAGTCGTTCTCGTTATCGGCGGCGAAGGCGAGAAGTGCCGCGATATTGCCCGGACGTACGGATTTAAAGACGTTATTACCCCTGGCGATATTATCAAAACCGATAGTACTACTACGCCTTTCCGTAAACTAACCGATAAAGAGTATAAAAATTCTATTAAGCGTAACTTTAACGACGTTGTTATTGAGGCTATTTTTGTTTTTGCTGACTCGCACGACTGGGCCAGCGATTTACAAATTATTATTGATCTCGCTACATCTAAAGGTGGCCGTATTGGCACTTTATCCGAAACCTTCGACGAGGGCCCACCAATCTATTTTAGCCATAACGACGTCGTTTGGTCGGCGGCTCACAACAACGTTCGCCTGGGCATGGGCGCGCTACGTGGTATCGTTGAGTATACATTTAAAGAAGTAACAAAAGGAAAAACAATCGAAACGTACGTTTTTGGCAAGCCCCAGATCAGCACTTTCGAGTTCGCGATGCGCCTGCTTAAACGCTGGCGTAAAAAGCATAAGCTTAACGTACCGCCTAATACAGTCTATTTCGTCGGCGATACGCCCGAGAGCGACATACGCGGTACTAACCAGTATAACGAGCGCGCGCCCAACGACTGGTATTCTATTCTGGTTAAAACGGGCGTTTACCGGGACGGGACGGTGCCGGCCTACAAGCCCCGCGTTATTGTTGATACTGTGCTCGACGCCGTCAACCACGGCATCGAGCGCGAGATGGCGCGCCTCAGGAAGGCCAAGGCCTCCAAGAAGCTCGCCATGCCGGATATTCCCAAGCTGTCGCTCGAGGATGCCAAAAACGTCTCTGTCATTAGCCCTTAGCGATAGGCACCGCTTAATGACTAGGACAGCGACTTCATAGACGTGAGTGACCCTAAGCGTGACTCTGCAGTCGCGAGGGGTGGTAGACTAGGTCATCCACAGCTTAGTCGAGTGTATAGTGCGTTAGGCGCTTGTATAGTAGACGACGCTTCTCACCACGGTAACGGAGATGGGACACAGGGACGAACGGAATACGCTCCAATACACCCTCGCTGCTGTGAATTTATCACCTTCGGAGACGTACTCGACACCCTCCGAGTCAGTCTAAACGCGGTGTTTGGGATCAAACTCCAAGGCTTTAATGTCGACGCTTGTTCTTTTTATATGAACCGCGCTAATGGTTAAGATTATTCTGCCTAAACCTTTTACTCGATTGCGCGGTACCTGAATATTGTCGACTCGGCGCCTTTTGAATGGATTTATAGATCTAATATGTAACAGTATAAGTGGGTCTAGTAAGGCGAGCCCAAAAGGTCGGGTCATAAAATCTACTTAAGTAAACTTACTTAATAAAAAAGCCTAAAAAGAGGCTTTTATGGAAGTCTTTTTACTACTTATAATACTACTTGTTAAAATTACTACTTATTGTAAGTGCTTACTATTGCAAGCAAACAGAAGCGATTATAAAATCAAAACTTAAAAATAAAGCGCTAAGTTCGAAATTAGTATTTATTAAAAGCGTATATATATATATAAAGCTTAAAAAATAAAAAGTTAAAATAACTAAAATATTTAGTAAATTTTACTACAATATATTTTTTAAAATTGTTTTAGTTATATTAGTTCAATTTTATTTACTAAGTTTAATTATATTTTAATATGTAACAATTATAAACTTGGTTTATTTATTAAACTAGTATTTTTTTTAATAAACAATTTTAACTTTTATTATTATAAATGTTTTTATTTTATTTTATTTTTGTATTATTTTAAGAACTTTTATTTGTTTTTAATATATTTTTTTTTATATTTTTATTATATTTTTTGAAAAAATCGAAAAAAATGTTAAAACAATTTTAAAAACTAGCTATAACTAGCTAAAATAATACAACAAATTTAAGCTTTAAGCTATAATATAAAATATTTAAAATTATATTGATTTAAATAGTACTATATTTATATTTAAAATTAAAGTTAAATTAAAACTTTTTATTTATAAAAGTATTAAACAAGCTTTTTTACAAGAACAAATTAACTAGTACAAAAAAGATTTTAAAATATAAAAAGCTTAAAATAACAATAATTTTATAAAAAATGCTGTACTATTAGTTTTTAAAAAAGCGCAACTATTAGTAATTAATATTACTGCAAAATTTAATAAGCTTATTAAAACTTATATTAATAAAGCATTAAAATATATAACTAATATTATTTAATATATTAACTTATATAATTAAATTTTAAAATTAGTTAATTTTAAACACTTAAAAATAATATTAATATAAACATTTAACAAAAATAATTTTAATATTAAATTAATAATTAAATATTTAAAAAATAGTTTAGTTTTTATAAAATTAACTGTTATAAATATTTTATTAACTAAATATTAAATAGTATTAAATTAAATTTTATAACAAATAAACTTTATTTATTAATATAAAAATTAAACAATTATTTATAAAAAAGTAAAAATATACTATATATTTAATATAATTAAAATATTTATAGCTAAAAAATTTTTTAAAGCTATAAACAAATATATTGCTTTTAAATAAGTTATTAAATAGCTTTTTACTTTATTTTAAAACAAGTTTTTTTATAAAAAATAAATATTTATATTAAACTAATTAAAACAAATTTTTAATAAACTTATTTATAAAAATAAGTTAAAAACTTTTTAAAGTATTTTTAAAATTTATTATACTTTAAATAATAAAACTTAAAAATAGTTTAAAAAAAAAAACTGTAAAAAATAAAACAAAAGTTTTTAGTACTTTTATAAATAATATATAAAATAAACTTATTTATAACATTTTAAAAAGTATAAAATTTTTTAATATATAGTTATAAATTTTATAAAAAAAGAACTACTAAAAATACTTTTTGTAAAAAATATAAAAAAAATCAAAAAATAATAAAATTATATCTGTTGAAATAATTTTTATAAAAAAATCAAAAAAAGCAAATAAAAAATAAAAAAAACTATTTTTAAAAAAAAAAAGTTAAAAAACAAAAAAACTTAATATAATAACAATATAGTATATATAATTATTAATTTATTTTTTTTAAAATTATATTTAATTTTAAATATTTATATAATTAAAATATAAAAACTATACTTTTTATTTAATAGTATTTTATTAAATAACTGTAGTACTTTTTATTTTATAAATAATAAATTGTTTTTAAAAAAAAAATCTTTTAAAATTGCTAAAAAAAAAGCAATAATAAATGTTAATACTTTTTAATTTTTAATTTTAAAAATAAAAACTTAGATTATAAAAAATATACTTTTAAAAAAAAATGAAAAAAAATTAGTTGATTTAATATTTACAAAAGTAATATTTATAAAAAAATTTTATATAAACTTAATTTTTAAAGCTCGCTTTTAAAAAATAAAAATATAATATTATAATTTAAATTATATATTAAAATTTAACAAATTTAAAAAAAGCAATATAATTGCTAAATTTTTAAAACATTATAATTTAGTATTTTTTTAATATAACTTGCTTTTTATTTATTTAAACTGATTTTTAATAATAAATATAATATATATTTTAATAAAAATATTTGTAAATGTAGCAAAATTTTTAACAACTTTAATATAAATAAAACAAGTTTTTTTATATTAACTTTTTAAAAATTTTTTAAAACTTAAAAAAAATTTTAAATATTTATAACATTTAAAATTAAAATATTTAAAACTTAAATTGTTTAAAACATTAGTATATAATATAAAAAATATAAAAATTAATAAAATTTTATAACTTAAATATAAAAACTATATTAAAACATATATTTTACAAAAAATTTTTAAATAAACTTTTAAAAAAGTATTAATAAAACTTTTTTATAAAGTTTTTTAAAATTTGTTTAATTATTTAAAAAAGTTTAATAAATTGTAATAAACACTAATACTTAAAAATAAATTTAACAATATAATTTAATTTTATTTTTTTAAAAACAAAAAATAAAACTTTATATTTAAACAAATAAAAAAGTTTAAATATTAAATAATACAACAGTTTAAACTTTTTATAATAAAGCTTAAAAATAATAATAAAAAAACAGTTATTACAATTTAAAAAGCTATATATTATAAACTTTAAACTAAAAAAAAAAAAATTAACTTAAAACTTTTATTAAGCTATACTAAAAAGTTAATAAAAAGTAATAAAAAAGCAAGCAAAAAAATAATTAAAAAATTGATTAAAATATTTTTAAAAATAAAATTTTCAAGCTTTTTTTAACTAAAAACAGTTTAAACAATAGTTTAACTATATAATATCAGTTTTTTAAAAAAAAACAATTTTTATATATTATATAAAATATTTAAATTATAATTTAACTAATATTTTAAATAATATATATTTAAAATAAAAAAAAAACTAAAAATTAATTTTAAATTAAACTAAAGTTAAATTTTTATATATAAATATAAAACTTATTTTTTAAATAAAAAAAAAAAAGCTAGTTATAACTACTAAGTTTTTAAAACAAAATTAAAAGTATATATTAAATATTTAATAAAATATATAGTAAACAACTTATATAAAATTTAAATTTTTTATTTATAAAAAGTAATTTTAATATAAAATGTTAAATTTAACAAAAAAATCTTTTATAACAAAAAATAAAAATATTTAAAAGTTAAAATTTTAAAAATATAAATAAATAAAATCAAATTAAACAAGCTTAAAAATATTATAATTTTAAAAACTTAAAATATATAATAACTTATAGTAACAACAAATCAAAAATTAAACAAAAATATTTTAAATAGTTATAATAATAACGTTTAATTTACTAATAAACTTTTTTATATTTAAATAAAAAAATAAAACTTAAAAATAAATATAGTTATAACAAAACTAACTAAAAAGTTTAATAAAAATTATATGCTTTAACTATAAAAACTTTTAACTTTTTAACAAATATTAAAACTTAAAAAGTAATAAAACAGCATAAAAATAAAGCTTAAAAAAATAATTTAAAATAAAATAATAATATTTTTAAACAACAAAATATTTTAAACTTTTTAAATTAATATATTAAATATTAAAAATAAGTTAAATAAAAACTTATAATTATACAAATATTAAACTATACTTAAAATATTAATTAAACTATTTTAAATTAAATATAAATATATATATAAAATAAACTTATTAGTTTTATAAATAAATAAACATATTTAAAAAATAGTACTTAAAAAGCTAAAAAATAACAGTAAAAATTACTCGATTTTTACAATAATATTTTATAAAAAAAACAGAATATATTTTTTAAAAAATAACTTTTAATAAATCTTTTTAAAAACTTTTATACTTAATTAGTTAAAAGTTTTATATTAAAAAAACTAAAAGCACAAAATACTATATATAATATTTATAACAGCAATAAGTTAAAAAAAAGCTATATATTTAAATATAGTATTTTAAAAACTTTATATTTATAAAAACAATTTTTTAAAATTACTATTTAAAAGTTAAAAAAACTTTTTTAAATATTTAATTAATAAACTATTTAAAAACAACGTTTATAAAAAATATAAATAACTAAAAAATAACAAAACATTTAAAATTATATTTGTATAAAGTATAAAAAACAATTTATTTTTATTAAAGTAAATATTTATATATAAGTTTAATAAAAATAAATTTTTAAATATATATAAAATATATTTAGTAGTTAAAAATAACTTTTAAAAAAAAAACATATTTTAGTTAATTTATATAGTTACTTTTGTAACTAAAACATTTAAACTTATAATAATATTAACAATAATATTTAATTTTAAAATTAAATAGTTTAATATAATCAAAACATTTTTTAATATATTAAAAATTAATAAAGCTTTTATAAATATATAACTTTTAAAAAGCTTTAATTAAAACAACTTAATTAATAAACTTAATAAAGCGTTATATAATTTAAAAAACTTTTTATTATTATAATATAAAAAGTTTGTTAAAATATTTAAAACTAACAAAATAATAGTTTTAAAAAAAAAGCTTTATTTGTTTTATATTTTAAAACATATAATATTTATTATATTTTATATAAATAACTTTTTAGTTTTATATTATAAAACTTATAAAAAAAAAACAAAAAAAATTATTTTAAGTATTAAAAAAGCTTATAAATTTAAAAATTAAAATAATATTATTTAGTTTTTAAAAATTAAAGTAATTTAAAACTGCTTTTAAAAAATAATTATATTAGTATATAATAAATATATTAATAAAATTGTAACATGTTATAAACTTAATAATTAAAGTTAAGTTTTTATAATGTTACTTTTAATAAAAAAGTTTAAAAAGTATTTAAAAAGTACAATAAAAACAAAAATTAAGCTATATTAAAAACTAGTTAAATTAATTTTATATATAGTAGTATTTTTAAAACTAAATATTATATATATAATAATATAACTTTTAAAATTTTTAATTAATTTTAACTTTATATATTATAAAACTGTTTATTAAATAATTTAATATTTATATATAATATATTTTTTTAAAATTATATATAAAGTATAAAACTATAAAGCTTAAACTTTTTTAATAATAAAAAATGCTTTATTTATAAATAACTAAAAAATTTGTTGTTTTTTATATAAATATATTATATTATTGTTTAAAAATATAATTTTATAAAAAATTACTTATTAAAATATTATATTTATTTTTATTATAAAAGCAAAAATAAATACAATTAAACTTACTATAAAAAAAACAATAGCTTTTAAAAAACTGTTTTAAAATTTTATATTAAAACTAAATAAAATATAAACAATTTATTTAAATAATATTTAAACAATTAAATTAATAATAAATAAAAATAAAAAAATAAGTATTAAGTTTAAATATATAAATATATAAAACATATAGCTATGTTAAAAATATTTTAAAAAAAGCTTTAAAGTAATATATTTTTTTACTAATTAAATATTTGTTAATAAATTAATTAAAAACTTGTTATAAGTTTAATTTAAATATTTTTAAATTTTTATTAACTTTAAAAATATAAGTTATATTTATAATATAAGCTTAAAAAATAAACAAAAAAAACTTTTTAATTATTTATTAATTTATAATAATTAAAACAATTAAAAGCAAAAAAAAAAAATAAAATTAAAATAAGTTATATTAACTTTTATTTATTATATTTATTATTTTATTTTTTAAGCTTTTTAAATATTAACAATATTAATTTTTATTTATTAAAAATATTAAATAAATTAAGCTAAACTTGAAAAAAAAAAAAAGTTAAAATATATAATCAAGCTATATATAATGCTGTTATTATTATTGTTGTTAATGTTAGCAATATTAAAAAAAAAAAAAATAAAACAGCTAAAAAAAGTAAATAAAAAGCAAAACAAAAATGCAAACATATAAACAATTTAGCAAAAAGTATTAAAAATAAAAGCAAGTATAAGCAATAAAAAAATAATAAAAGCAAACTTTTTTTTATTTATTTTAAAAACAACTTAAAATATATTATATAAATATACAAATTTTTATATAAAAGTTGTTAATTAAAAATTGCTATAATGTTTTTAAAAAATATTAAAATAAAACTTATAATTTAAAAAGCTTTAGTTTAAATAGTTATTATTAAATAATAAATAAACAATATTATATATATTAAACTATATTTGTATTTATTAATATAATATATTAAATATATATAAAAAATATAAAAAAACTTATATAAATATATATATATATTTTAAAAAGTATTTAAAACAATATTAACTATAGCTAGTTATATTAAAATATATATTATTTTTACATTTTATAAAAGCAGTATTTATATAGCAGTAATAAAAAATTGTACATTTGTTTTTTTAAATAAAATATAAATAATAGTACAAATTTAAATAAACAAATAAACAAACGTTTAATAAACTATAAAGCTTAAAAAGTTGCACTAATAAAAAAGTTGTAAAAAAATTATCGTTGTTATTGTTAGCAGTAATAAAAACGTAAATAATATAAGCAGCAAAACAAGTAGTAATATTTATAATAAAAGCGCAAAAAATTTTAACAACAATTAGCTAAAGCTAAAAACAGAAAAAAAAAAAAGCGCTTAAGTATACTTTTTTTTTTTTTTTTTTTTTTTTTTCTAAAAAAAAAAACTGCAAAAAAAAAATTTTAAAAAAAAAAAAAAAGCAGCAATTAAAAATAAAACTATTTTTTAAAAGCATTAATATATAACTAATATTTTATAATATAAAACTAAAAAATTATTTATTATATTAAAACATTACAATAAAACAATATTGTTTAAAGTTTTAATTAATATAAAAATTTTTATAACTAATTTAAAAGTTTTATAAAATATATATTAATAATAGTAATAGTATTTATAACTATAAATTAGTTTTAAGCTTGTTTATATAAAAAAAAAGTTTAAAAATTACAATTTATAAATAAAAAAAAAAAAAAAACAAAAAACTAGCTATTTTATTAGTTAGTTAAGTATATAATAATTAAACAATTTTAAAAATATATTTACAAATTTAAAAAAATAGTTTAAAAAAAAAAAAAAAAAAAAAAAAAATTAAAATTGCTTTATAACTAATATATAATAAAAATATCAAAATATTAAAAGCGATTTTATTTTATATATAAAAAAAAAGTGTACTTTTTTTATAACTATTAGTTTAAGCTTATTAAATATATTGTATATTTAATTAAACAATAAAATTGTATTTAGCAAATATATATAAATATAATTTTATTATTTAATAGTTTTATAATTAAAGTATAAAAAATATACTAATATAACAATATATTAAAAAAAATATATTTTTAAACTTTTTTTTTATAAAAACTAACTATTTAAAATATATAAAGTTATTAAAATTGTTTAAAATATACTTTTATAAAAATTTTAAAATATAAAATTAAAAAAATTATTATTTATTTTTTTTATTAATATATAAAAAAAAAACAGTTAAATAATTTAAAATAGCTTAACTAAAAAATATATAACAATATAAATAAGTTTAATAAAACGAACTTAAAAAATTAAGTTATAAAATTTATTTAAATAAGTTTACTTAATAAAAAAACTTAAAAAAAAACTTTTGCAAAAGTTTTTTTATTATTTATAACATTACTTGTTAAAATTACTACTTATTACAAATACTTACTATTATAAACAAACAAAAGCAATTACAAAATTAAAGCTTAAAAACAAAGTACTAAGCTCAAAATTAATATTTACTAAAAACATATATATATATATAAAACTTAAAAAACAAAAAGCTAAAATAACTAAAATACTTAGCAAGCTTTATTATAATATACTTTTCAAAATCGTTTTAGTTACACTAGTTCAATTTTACTTACTAAGCTCGATCGTACTCTAGTACATAACATAATACTAGTTAGCCAGCTCTAATATCAGTCAGACCTTACTACTATAAACTTACTCGTCATCATTGCTACTGTGGCTATTTGACCGCCTTCGCTTTACGAATGATGTAAGGTTTTCGCTAGGCATGCTATCATTAAACAGGTCGCTCTTTGCTTCTGAGGGATGTTCGGCTGCGACCAGCGCATTGCCGTGAGAGAGTTGTAAAAGTGAGTGGGCTGCCTCCGGAACTTGGCTCGAATTTTCTGTTGTTGAAGCTCCAGCGCCATCCAATGTCTTGTTACTCAGCGTTGTACTTCCTAAATTCCGTATGTCAAAGCTCGCAACTGGTTGGGATGATCCACAGTTTCTTGCGTAACGTTTTTCTCGTATGAGATTCGATAGGTCAGATATTGAATGTAACGAGCTTGGTTAAGAGTCCATAAAGGTTCCGACGCTCCGGACATATTAGGAAAACGCGATAGCGACGACTGGAGCTTTAATGCACCTTTCAAAGTAAAATTAGGGTCTGTTTAAAAAGCCGAGGTCGTATAAAAAAGTGAAAAGAATTAGGCAAAAAGAGTGTAAGTAGACTAAGGAAGAGAGTGATCGAGGCGGAAATTTATACACTTTCCGATCACCAAAACTGGCGAAATAGCTCACAGTAAGATCATCAATACGCGCCTGTCTCAAGGCTGTAGAGCCGGACGCCTCAGACCATTATAAAGGAGCCTTAACCCTGGAAAACGGTACAGAGAGCATATTTGGTGATGTGGCCGGAGGCCATCGTGCTATACAGCCCCATCTTGGCTGGCGAATACCGTGAATCTCCACGCTCACTTCTAGAAAAACTAGGAATTGACTTAACACAGGCGCCATAAAATAGGTTGTACATAGGCCTGGACTGGGTTTGAACCGTGGGCCATAATACGTTAACCCGAGTATCCAGCCAAGTATCCCAAAGGGCTTCACATACGACCTGCCCTTTTCCCCATCCGCCACGAATCCTTGACCACTGGACGCTGTCCGTGTCAGTATTCCTATAATGCAAGCCTAATCAGCTCTAGGCGCTGCCGAGTTGCGAAAACTAATTCTAAAAATGTGTTAGAATAGAGTTTATCCCATTGGACCCGTTACACACGCCCCTGGGGGGTGAAGTTTCATTTATCCGTTATGATATGGAGGGCGTGACCGCTTGTCACCGTTTCCGACCGTTACTCTCCGTTTCGCAGCCACACCTAGCGCCAGAAGTCATCGCTATCTATTAATAGCAATTACTCGCATTTTACTCACTTTATTGCTACATCGGGAAGTCTAGTATAAAAATATTAGTACTATTTAGATCTAATAAAACACGTTTTTAAAATTCTCACTCTAAATCTATTTAATTACGCGGCAAGTGTTACAAAATTAATCTTGATCAATAAGCTTGCTCAAGTTTCGTGGGCTGCGTCTTTCCAATCAAAAGAACTTTATAACCTCTACCAGATATATCGTTAGTCTATTTCGAGAAAACTGGCCTCTTTTATTCTTCTACTATCATCGTCCCTCTTGGTTCAGACATAGCGTTATGCTATCTATTTAGTTACTTCGTGATATGCAAACATTCGGTAAAAAGCTTCGAACTAACACCAGCTGTAAGCCCATAATACACCATGGCTCTTAATTTCTTAGCCTTTTCTGGACGTTTGATGCCTATTTCTCGAACTCGGCTTGTTCACTTAGTAATACTCCCCATCTCCTTCAGGGTAAATTGACTTCCCTTTCTTCTTCTCGCGTTCTTCATTCGCTATCAATAACATCACCTTTTTGTGTTTATAAATAAGGTCACCGTTAGTACTTCTGGGAGGGTAGCTACTTTCATAATAGCTCCTTATTGAGCGACTGCTAGTGCTCTCACCGCCCTTGCGCAATTTTGGCATTTTTAGATTACGCCTAGCACCGGCAGCAGATGTGCCTTCTCCATGGCTGTAATACTCAACATGTCAGATATCACAAGACGTGTGGATTATTTAGGGATGCTGACCTTGATGATGATGATGAGTAGTCCAAATATCGGCCGCCAATCGGTACTCTCTGGGATCCTTTAGGTTTTAATTGCTGAGTGTTAACTGTAGGTTCCTAACGAGGATGTGAGCTTCTGACTCCTCTTAAGCGCGCAGGATAGTGTACTCGCTGTTTGCCAAGGTTGATCTGCTTGGCTGGCCTCGGACCATGTACACTACGAGAGTGTTCATGTTTATCTTCCGATCTGAAGCACATTGCAGAATAGACTTCTTAATCTCCGGACTAGAAAGGCAAAGGAAGTTAAGGATCTCTCAAAAAAAGGATCGCTGCATCCATGGGAAGGGAAAGTTTAAGTACTGTAGCAAACTGACTATAACACTGAGGGTCATTTGAGATTATCATATACTACGCACATGCAATAAGTTACAGTCGATCCTTGTCTCTCTTGATTGATTGGCTCAGTATTATCGAGAGAGCTTTAAGCGCAGTTTCAGGTAATAGGCACACAAAAGTTTTCAAATATTAAGAATGTAGTGCTTGTGGATCGTGACAAGTCCTCGAAGATGATATGAGATATGTGATAGTGCGTGTAGTCAAGTCACACATAGGAGTCTACAGATTCAGGGGTGCTTGAAATTCTTTGATTTTGTATATGAGTCTAGTTAGTTTGCTGACCTTCCAGGGCGAGGTCCTAGATTAGTTCTGCCTTAATAAAAGTCCATTGCTTCGCCAAAGCCTACACTAAAATCCTTAGATGGTTATGGGGACAATGGTCAAGCCTCTAGGGTGCAGTAGAGTGTATCAATATGCGGAAGGGCACTATTTGCTTCATAAATATTAAGTGAGAGTATTTCAGACAGCACAATGTATCAGGGAAATAATAGAATCACCCCATTCTTCGCTCCATATGCCATACTCCCTGGTCAAATATCCCCGTGGCGCTTCCCAGTCCCTCATTCAGCGCTACCCACAGGTAAAGTAATACTTTGACTGACTGTCAATTAATTGACCCAATCCAGTCCAATAATCGTTTTAAAATTGATTTCAGGTAAAGTAATAATTCTTTACTTGACTTGTTATTTGTTAATTACTTCTAATTAATTTTCCTATTTTTTAAAAATATTTTTTGTTGTTTTTTTTAGTAAAAAAGAAGCCTTTTTTTTCTAGGTAGGCTAGGTAGCACTCTGTTTTTAATTCAGCTACGTACACAGCTACTTACTGAGCCACTTACTTAGCTACTTACATCTATTTAGCTTACATTTTACTACTTTACCTACCAACTACCCTACCTACCACTCTACTTACTTCCACTCTACCTACCACTTTACCTACACCTATCTACACCTACTTACCTACTTAGCTTTTTATAATCTGTACGCTTTACGTACATTACTTGAATTACTTGGTTAATTAACTTATTAATCCAGTCAATAGATTCCGGCAAGTCAGTCAAACAAGCGTTTTTTTGCGATCAATCAAGGTAAAACACGTCAAAAGCCGTTTATTTGACTGACTTTACCTGTGGGTAGCGCTGGGCTCAATATATATTTTCATTTAATTTTAAGACCTCGTGTAGTTATACCCGGACTCTTGTCAATTGTATCTAGTGCCCTCAGAGACGATTAAAACCGAAAATTTTATTATATAGTAGTCGTTACCGTCATGTGGGCTTACGTGTACATTAGCGGCTCATCGCGATGGAACCTATAAAGAATAGTCCTTACATAAAACCATGGCCTCTAAGTTTAGAGTCCCAATCCGTGTACTCCTGTTACGGAAAAACCACGCCGTTGATCTATGATTGAATTAACGGCATATAAGAGCTACGCGACAACTGCCTACAAGGCAAGAGACCTTTAACGTGATGACATGACTACATAAATCTGTAAGCTTAATTGTACTCACCGCTTCTGCTAAACGCTGGGAGGCTCGTAACCTGGGCGAATAGAGTACCACTACTAGTAATTATTTACATTAATTACTCTCTAATTAAATGCAACTGACTTTTCTATTATTGAGCTCTACGAGCACATCTTGTTGTTTAACTGAACGGACCCTATACAGTTGAAATATTAAACTAACGACTAGCGTCATTGTCTAACTTGTTCCCTGACGCATCTTCTATGTTGTAATGCATACCTAGTAGTGTAGGTTGAAGCATTAGAAGTAGGTTAGCATCCTTCGAACTAGTCGTTCTAATTTAAGCCTTAAAAGTTAGACGTTCAAGCCAACCCTTAACCAGACTTGCCAAATTAGAGTTGTTCAACTGAATGTCGCGTAGTGTCCCATATGCATGATTAATTCCTGGCGGGATTAGCGGCGTCTGTTTCAGCGATGCTAAACCTAGGGTGGCAGGTTGATAGTGTATGCAATAGGTAGATGCGATCCACCCTATCCTGTCACGCAAGTCAAAGCCGCAGAAAGCATCCTTCTCAGCTGTATTTCATTGTAGACATTTGAAGCTAGAGCTACATGCTTTCAATTCCAGGCTCCATACTATAGAAATATTATATTCATTAAGCATTGGCAATAGTTCAGGCAGCCTATGAATCCTAAAATTTAAGTAGCTATCCAGGCAGGGGGGTGGGCGGCCGGGGTAATGACGAGAAAAGGATGGAATACCTAAACTTTTGCTCCACAGAGCTGGACGGGTACTAATCGATTAAGCTCGGCGCTAAGTATTGTCAAAATGTCGTATATGCAGTCTAATAATATACATAGCCCCTTCCCCCTAGAGTTTAAAGCCTACCGTCTAGTCCTAAACAACTGCTTTGTACTCCAACTGGACCTGTTCGCAATTCTCAGGCTCCTTGCCTGGGGTATAAATACCCAGCTGAATATGTCCATCGTCGTTGGAGCAAGCAAATGGGAAGTCACTGGAATCCCCTATTGAGGTATTAATAAAGACGCACTTAACATCACTAAAAAATATGTGACATAGTCAAATTACTCACCAGTCCATGGAAAGACGGGAGAAGCATTCGTAGGACCCCAAATATTGGTTCCGTACGTCTTTGAGTCGATGAAGATCACAGGACCTTCGTAAAGTCCATCTGAAGCTTGTATATCGAGTCCGTACGTGGCACTGCCGACGTCTATATGAAAGGCTTAACGTCAATTTCATTTTCACATAGTTGAGAGACATATACGATCATAGTCGCTGTCACGTAGCCTTGATGATTACGGGAGCTACTTACCAATATTTAGGGAGTACCAGCCGAAGTGCCCATAGTCCTCATAAAACAAATAAAAGGTAGATGGCGACACGGCGGCATCGGCCGCTGTCACGAATTCCGGGAAAGCTGCTGTGCTGTCGACGAATCCAACTAGCTGGTACCCTTCCAAACTCGAACCAGCCCCTACCGTGAGAGTGATGTTCTCGTTTGGTGGGCCGTTTGAGGGGTTAGCGGCCGCGAAGGCGGCAAAAGAGACAAGAGCAGACGCAGATGCACGCATGTTTCTAGCTTATCGTTTGCGATTTAGCACAAACAACAGGAAATAGGTACGAGAGACCTGTTTGAAAAGAAGTCTGATATAAGTGATAATGAAGAGAGTATGAGCAAAGTATAAACCTATGAGAGAGCGGACTTGAAAGTTTATATAATATTTTGTGATGTTTGATTCCTCCCTTTCTGCTCTATTCTGTACGCTGATAGTTAAAAATAGCCGTAAGGATTGAATATTGCTTGGCCTGCCCGTATTATGTTAGCGTCGCATCTTCGCATTTGCGAGTCTTCCAGTTTAGCATGTAGAGCGAGAACGGTTAGTGTGGTGCTAGGAGATGCTCCAGGATTTATTTACGTAACATATTCAGGATTTTTATTTACCCGAGGGCATATGCACGTATAAACTAGGCATCGTTGCTGCACGTAAGTATCTGCAAATAGCTAAGTGCCCGACTTGACAACATGCGACTTTTGGTAGTGTGGCCGTATAGTGGTACCATTCTGTTCCGTGATATGTTGCGTGAACAGGTCCCAGATCGTAAACGAGGGGATAGACCGCTGATAGTATTCCAAGTTTTTCAAGAAGTTCAAGAATTTTCACGAAGTCTTGATTTAAAATGCGTGGTGGTCTCATTTATACTTATGGCTTTCCTATATGATGCGACGGCAGAGACTGTCGAAGTTACGACGCTCGAGGGGTTAATGCGCTCTTGCTAAAATGTAGAAATTAAAATCCTCTCTTTATCAAACCTTCAAAATACTATACAGAATGGTGTTTTCATCCTGCGTAGCATTTTAGGATTTAGTTCTATTCCGTGACAGCATCAGACACAAGAAGAGCCTGAAGAGCCTCCCAGTCCAGGGGAGCTACAACCAAGTCGCGGTCACGGCTCTGCCACCAGGCCCGAGTGTGCGGTACATTTCCCTACCTAATGACAGCTACTGGCCCCTTGATGCTGGGGATTTTAAATGATAGAAAGGTATGCGGAAATTTAGCGTCTGAGAAAGCTAAACTCCATGTATCACACTTTTGACTTTTGAGGGTCTGTCTATGAATATCGAGATAAATTTGTCGACACCGACCTTTGATGGAGTCAGATCGGCGGCGTGTATCTTTATGTTCTAAGGCAGTGATGTAACTAGGATGCTTTTCGCCACAAATCCTAGGTGGCAAACTATGCCATAGATGATAGCACCAGACTGAAAAGGAAGAACGAGAAGAGTTTAATGTTCAGTGATATCGGGCCCCTCGTAGTGCAACAGTGTGGGCGATCAAGCCACCCAAGCCACACGCAGTGTGGCTTGTGCTAGCCTATAAATCGCGCAGCCTGTTGGAGCTACCTGTACTTTCAGTTCTATAGAAAACACACACGTTTTTGAGTATAAGTTGCTTCCTTTTGTTCACTTCTTTACGGGAGGCTTCGCCTCCCTACTCTAGGGGCCTATTTGGTTAGGCTTCTAGGGGTAGATCGTACGGTCTATTTTAGTAGGTGTCCAAAGAATCTCAAAGAGCCTGTTAGCAATGAGCATAGCCTGCTTTAGGATAAATATAAAGAACCCTTCTAGCAAAACAGTCAGGCTATCTTGCGTGAGAACGGTAACATCAAGCCAGATCCAATCACTTGTATCTGCATTTCGAAGAAAGAATGATCAGCTAGCCTAATAGAAATACGACTGCTGTGCAGGTGCATACGAAAGATAAAGCGTGCCGCCGTAGGCAGAACTGAAGAATCAAGACAGCCAAACATACACCTCTTACCCTAAAGGTACTGAAAAATCAATTCGAACATATTTATGATATTAAAATCTCGGAAGTCCGAGCTATGAGCTTATGCTGCCGGGACCCTGTCTCTCGTTATAGGCGCTAGCCGTTGTTTAGGGTCTATTTGCACACTATGTGTGATGGCTAGGTAGTTTTTTAGGCATAATAAGTGTTTCTCCCATCTCATGCACTTCGGCCGCGAAACACGTAGTCCCAATCTTCATGGTTTAGTCGTTGGTAACATTGAAACTCGCCTTAGTCCCGCGGTCTTTAAACTCGCGATATGTCTTATCTGGGATTCTAGCATGACAAACTAGAATGATGGTGATGCCTACTTGGTCACTGATTTTTTGCCGATTCTAGTCTATCGATTCGTATCCAGACAATAACAGCTATTATGTGCTATTGATGTAATATTCGCAACGCTCCTTCGCGGCCCAAGGTTTAGAAATGGATTTGACTAGAAGCCTAGAACATAGCAAGCCAAGGGCCCGAGGATCCCCTGCGACTCATTCTTCTCCCAGAGAGAGGCACTGGAAGTACAACAAGTAAATTAACGATAAACAATCTGTTGCGACAGGGTAGCAACGACATGCTACTTATAGGCAGCTTCTACAAGCACTACATTAGCGAGACAGAACCAATTCTGCTGTAGTTAGTCATGTCACGTGATCTGGTGTTAAATAAAGGTCTTCTCTTATACATCTATATATCGAGTATTTATTCTTCGTTTTCCCATGCTGTTAAGTAAAACATTAAGGGAATACTTTTTCTAGTCTACCTAGTTCTAATCTTATAAATACTTCTGCATATATTAAAATAGAAAATCACATAGTCGCCTTTGCCTGGCTTTCAAAAGGCAGCAAAATTAGGAAAACTCATCACCTTCCTTGGTTCGGTGCTTACTTAACTTGCTGATTAGTTCCGAAGGCAACGGAGATAACGAAGTGCGGCCTATTATCTTGCGCAACCTTGATCGTGATAATCAAGAGACATGTATGTGGTAAATATATCCAACATATGTAGCTTATCATATTATACTTTTTCATCTTTTTTTACTCCGTACCGACCTAAGAGACTTAGGTACCTCGAGCTATTATTCTATAGGTATTTAGCGGCTACCCAGGTAGGGCGACATCCCCCGCTATAGAGGGGTCATCCCCCGCTATTATGTGGGGCACCTGACGATAAACTGTCCATACCTTATTTATTGTTCCATTGGTTTCTGGTTCACCTTCCAATATAATTTATACTGTTCATATTCCATGCCAGCGAGGAAGCATGGCATATCTACATGTAGGTAGCAATAACTGTGTAGGTCAGCTGCTAGATTTGAATGCGCTGAGTAGACGCATTAGGTCGTGCAACACCTCTCTTTTGAAAAGGGGTTGATATCAACCAATGCTAGTCAAGAACACATTTAGGTCCTCGCTTATTTATGTACGCTCTAAGACGATCGCAGACCCGACAGCAACAAAAAAAGGGTGTATACAACCCGGCTTTGTTCGGCAGCCACGTTGAGGCAGTCAGTCTGCCTATCATGTAGGAAGAACTTGCATACTCGATCCTCCGATTCTATTCGACGGGCACATTTTTAACACCCTACCTTTCAAAATACCATGCATGAGGAGGATTCCCAGATGCTACCCTCCCATCCTGTGCGCCAACTCTAGCCAAAATGGTCAAGTAATGCGATGTGCTACCGTGGTTGCCACGGCTTCTCCCACGTTTTTCGCCCCTAATCCGTCAGCCTGTGGCGGTAGGATCGTGCTCAGCCTCCACTTGCAGGGCAGAAGCTGGCGATCATGTAACCCGAGAAGAAGTAGCCTAAAGCGAGATTACTACGGCAAGTGTGAGGGCAAGAGTACAACATAGACAGAACAGTAGCGACGAAGTCCACATCATGACTTCTGAGCTTCCCACGTACCCTAAACTGCAATACTCAGTCTCTCCCATCTGCCCACAACCCAAATTGAAGAACTCTACCTAGATAACTTCAAGATAGAGGGGAGTCACTCAACTTTCTAAGCACCTAGTGATGGATCTCAATAAGCCAGCACTCGAGCCACCGCCTGGTATCGAATCCAACTTTGACAACCCTCCGAACGGCAACGTGCAGGCGAACATTGGAATCGCAATATGTATCTTTATAGTCTTCATAGGAGCGTCCTTCCGTGCGTACTCTAAGATATGCTGCTTGAAACAGGTGAATCTTGAAGACTGTAAGTTATCTAGCACTCGTTACATATTATCTCCCGATCTAATACTCAAGGATCAATCTAGACGTGGGACTTGTGGCACTTGTAAGCGGCTAGTATCTATTCAGATGATGCTAAGATGTTAATATACGTACCTAAAGGCGCCGTATATCGCCTTTATATACGGGGTATACAATCTTGTGCGAACTACGGGTATATACGTCCATCAATGGAATATACGAGCTAGCGAATTGCCGTCGGCTTTATACGTAGGCTACCCACACTATTAATATCCCATGCTGTGTCCATTAACGCGGCCAATAGATCATATATACCAATACTTCCTTCTTCCAAGCCACCATGGGCTCCGTGAAGACCGCGATCCTGCTTGAGTGGATGCGGATTTTTGTTCCACCTGGCACTAGGACTGCTTTTTGGTGGGCGTGTCAGGTTGTCATGTGGATTAACATATTATACTACACCTCAGTAGTCATCTTCTCCGCTATATCGTGCTCCCCTCACGAGAAGATATGGCACCCAACTTTACCTGGAAAATGCTTCAACACTAAGGCGTTCTTCATTACTAACGCCACGCTGAACTTGGCCTCGGATTTGTTCATCTTAGCTCTTCCGCAGAGGGTGATATGGACTCTCAAGATGTCGAGACAGAAGAAAATCGGCGCTTCCGTAGTATTCGCTGTCGGCATTGTGTACGAGCCCCTATATAACCTCGAGTGTGTGTCTTAGTTGATATTAATAACGCTTCAAACAGTGCGTCTCTAGTCGGAGCTGCGCGACTCTTCAGAGCCGTGATATACTACTTGTCGGACGATAATATATACAACGTATCAGCGGTGTTTTTATGGTGCACGGCTGAGCTATCCGTGGCATTCCTTGTCTTCTGCCTACCGGCCATCCCCAAGGTATTCTCTAGTGACAGCTGGATTAGACAATCTGCAGCACGTCTCCGTTTATGGCTCGGCTCCGGGAAGACTCGCTTAACCGACGCTTCCGAGACCGATGAAAAAGCGCCATCATGGAACTCGTCGACATTCCGCAAAGGTCCTCCGTTAGAGGCCACATGGAATCAGCATCCCGCCCAGTTCAATTCACAGCATGCCTATGTGGCGTCCCATCCGAGACCTCACATCTATGCCCCGGATGCGACGAAGAACCACTTTACCTCTACTAGATCTGAGGCATCACAACCTTATGTCCAAGAGCCTTGGCCACTCGGGGCGTGGTCTACTCGGTACGATCCGTCAACTAGTTGGTACGAGGAAGCAAGACAAAGCCCCGAGGAAAGAAGTGGGAGACTTTAGAAGACACCTGCGCATCTATAGAGAGCAGATTGTTCAATATATGCGCATTCAATACGTTAGGTTGTTTGTACTTAAGTTGCCGACTGCTAAAAAGCCTTGGCTCGTTTTGCCCCTATAGTTCACTGCGAGTCCCTGCTCAACAACACCTAGCCTTGAAGCGACTTATTAACAGTTCAATAATGATCTTAATGCACTTAATATAATGAAAATAGCGTGTAATAGCGTGTGGAGAATCTCTTGTACTCAGATCTTGCCCCACAGTCAGAATTGATGATAGTGAATGGCGTTTATTGTACGCGAGTCTTATTGATCGATGTTGGTGAATACAAATGAAGATTCCACATAGTATCTTCAAATATAAAATAAAAGTGTGCACATCAAACTTGAAGTTACATTCCTTTCTGCAAGTTGATCATCTCGTCTTACATCGTCAATAGTGATTTTGACCCTCATTTTCACACCTATTCTACCTATCTGAACTAACGGTACGATGCGTCAAACCGCTTCAAGATTTGCTGCGCAGCAGCTCAAGCGCCTCGTATCGAATGTGGAAGTT
The DNA here is from genome assembly GCA_022495175.1 of Hypoxylon argillaceum. Lineage (NCBI taxonomy): Eukaryota > Fungi > Ascomycota > Sordariomycetes > Xylariales > Hypoxylaceae > Hypoxylon > Hypoxylon argillaceum. Next base: position 65,194 of record MU378215.1, on the reverse strand, counting down.
GAGCGCAAGTTCTATCCAGGTCCCAAGTTCGCGTCTTTCTTCTTGGATGGCGACTCGACTCAGTTACAAAACCAACAGGGTCAAGTCCTTAAGAGCAAAAAGAGTTTACCCTTCACCGCGGTCAGGCAGCCAGGACAGCTCATCCACGACACGTACTACGACACAGGCGATGATGGACTCAGCAAGATGCTGGGTGTCTGGGTGCGGCAGCGCCATGTCTCTGTCTTGCCAGACAATGCTTCATCTATCCTGAATGATAAGTCAGTATCCTAGAGTCCTATATTTTCTTTTCTATACATCTCGGATAGAATGGTTAGCTAGTATGATCTACAGGCTCCCATCATCCACAAATACCTCGACCTTTATCGGGACATTATTTTAGAGTGAATTGCTAACCCATCTCTTTGGGCAGTGAGAAGGGAGAATGTAACGCGAAGTTGCGGATCGGAGGTAATATCACCGATTCGCAACATGTCGGAATCGGCGGGAAGGAGAATGTATCAAATGAGCTCCGGCGACTCACGGCCGAGAAGGCAGAGCTAAAGGATCTAGAAGTCACCGCAGATCTTCAGACACGACGGTTCTCATGGGAGGTGACGCACTTAATTGACGGCACACCACCAGCGGCAAAAATGACAATCGTATTGGATGAGGTTACCGAGACTAATCCTGGCGAGGGTGAAGATCGCGAACTTCCTTTTCGCCTTAGTGTCGGGGAGGTGGAATTATTTCAGCAATTTGTGACTGAGGGCGTGAACGATGAAGAGCACGAGCGGCAAAGAAAAGAGGCTGCGACACAGAGGATGAATGAGCTAGAGCAGTTCATGCTGGTGAACCCGAAGCTCTTCAAAACGAATCCGGAACCTATGACCACACTCACTGCGTACGAGGTGTGGCAAGCCGTTCGTCGGTTAGAAAAGGTCGATTAGCACAACTGTCGGTCTCCGCGTAGGAGGATCACGATACGGAACAACGTATGTGCTAATCTTGCATTGCAATCCTGTTGCCTAATGCTCCTGAACATCCTCTAGTTCGGCATTGTTGCACCGCTTCGGCATTGTTGCACCGCTTCGGCTTCGGCTTCGGCATAGCTGGCATGTATTTAAGTTTCGTATGTAGTCGTGCCCGCCGCATGCGTGTTGGTGAATTAGCACTTATAATTCTAAGTGAATAGACTTCACTGTTATACCCTAATAGCCATGATTCCACGAAACCGCGTAATATTCGTTAGTTTTAAAGGCAATGAAAAAGGGCCTCTCGACGATAGGTAGTTTGATTTTGAGATCATCGTGCTAGATCTAGTCTATGTGCTTGACGCCTCCGAGATGAAGATCGAAAAACTTCAGCATTCTCAGCTTATACAGCGCGAAGGCATAGCTGGGAGTAGAATGATCATCCACTGCGAATATCTTTGGAACTATAAAATGCCAGAGCATCAACTTTCCGGTTCTATGTATTAGGTGGGCTACTAATCTTAAACCTTTCCTTATTTTGAGGGGCGACTGTGTGAATAACCGATCATTAATCAAGCCTTAGTTAGGGTTTAGGAGGTAAACAAGAAGCAGCCTTATTAGCAGTTCAGAACGTTTAAAAAAAGTATCCGAAAATTATAAAGCTTATAGAGCCCCAATGGAGACTCATGTAGTCTAAGCGTTCTATTTTAGTGATATACCTAGTCGCCAATCTCCTACCTACCTGATAGCACTTACTGTGATGTGAAACAAAGCTTGGTAACGATTCCGGCATTTTCACGTGCTGTCTGGGTCGGTGGCACTGGGGAAACCAACTACCCCACTGCGCTAACCCCAGCACTCCCCATGGTGGATCCTCTAAGCAGGGAGGTACCTGTAACACTGTACTGTAGGTACCGCTCAGGGGTCTCAGCTGTTACTGATTAGGAGGTCGGTACAGACTACTGACGCCGAGGTAAAAGCCAAAAGTTGGACCCTCACTAACTCTAATCGCTGCAGGGGGCGCATTGGCGCAAGACCAACCGAGGACGATGAACTCATAACATGTTCTCTATCATATATCGCTAAACATTATTTACTTTCTAACATTTACATAAACTTACTTCATATCTATTTAATATCTTGATACCAATTGTGGCCTGTCTCTCTGCCATTCAATATTCGTGCGGCTATCTTCCAGACATTTGACAGCCTCGCCTCGGCTTTTCTATGACAATCGGGCGGCAATCCGGCCACGACCGAAAACCCCTCTGGCCGAATAAGAACGACCCCTACATAACTGGGCTACCACCTGGGACGATCTCATTCCCGTCAAGCGAATAATAGTACCATACCAGTACAATCTGAGCCGGAAGACAGGCTTACGCGACGTGATTGCAGTTGGAATTCGGAGGAGTCGAGCCCGCAATGGCGGACTCGGTTGGTATGCGCATTCTAGCTTTCTCGTCACACCCTCCACATTCCATTCCAGTCTGCTTGCCTGCGGAATTTGCGTTCCCATAAACATACAGCTCGGCTTTGAACTTTGACCATTTGCTGACGCCCCCCTTTTGTAACAGACCGCGTGTTTGTGCACGCGCTCAACACGGTCAAGAAGATCCCCAAGACCGGAGCATCGAGACCACCGCCCAACGATCGATTGCGACTCTATGGCTTATACAAACAGGCAATGGAGGGCGATGTAGACGGTGTGATGGAACGACCACGGCCAGGCTCAGGTATAGATCCTAACGAACTTGAGCGCGAAAAAGATAAGTGGGATGCGTGGAATAGCCAGAGCGGCATCAGTCGTACCGAAGCTAAGAGGCGGTATGTTGAGGCTCTCATCGATACCATGCATCGTTACGCCAATACCCCGTAAGTCGTCTCCACGCTTGTGGCAACCATTGGTCAATCCAGTGGCGAAGCAAACGGCCCCCTTAGAAGATCGAGCCTTGGCTAACCAAGTGCCAGTGACGCGTTAGAGTTAGTTGGCGAGCTCGAATTCGTATGGAACCAGATTAAAAATAATGGTATCTCGTCGTCAAATTCATCACCAAAAGGCCGTTCCACATCTACAGATCTACGGCGCTTCCAGCAGCCCCTAAGCGGGACTGAGGGGCCCATGAAAGTGCTAAGTCCGATGAGCGAGGACGATGCAGCGGAACACCAATATCGAGACGAGCAAGAAGACGAAGATGAAGTAGACTACGGGAAGGAGGGAGATCGTTGGTCTCGCAAAGTTGAGCGAGTCCTGGTACGGTTATCGGCCGAAATAGCAGCGCTACGAGAACAGATCACGACAGGACGTGAGTGGAGAGCAAAGAAGGAGAGAAGCATTCCAACGCAGATCGGATGGGTCCTTTGGCTTATCGCGAAACACTTTGCCATCGACGTTTTCATGCTTGCTATCGTTCTTATATGGATGCGAAGGCGAAAGGACCGACGCCTTGAAGACCAGGTTCGAGCAATACTTGGGATAGTCCGCGAATATGCGAGGAAGATTCTCCCGTCAAGGTGATAAGGAGTTTCTCAATACGAGATTCAACTGTCTTACTAAACAGGCAAGTGCCCGATCTTCTCCAGCAGCCTACTCATGCTTTATGCTACGCCCCAGGGCCGGCTTTACCAACTGGGTATTTCCACTCGATGCATCACGCGGCTGGAAAAATGTCACCTGAGCTTCGGCTTATCTCCCTGGTTTTTGAATAGGCAAGAAAATCCAATATCCATTGACGCGCATGAGATAGCGTAGGATATTTTTATCTCTTAGAGGCGAATGACTAATCTCATGTCGCCGCGTTTGGATCTTGGGCTTTTCGTTCTAGGTAAAGGAACCTCTAGCTGACTAGTTGACGGCAAACACTCATACTATTATCACTCAAGTTGCACCCCTAAGGATTGAAATGACTATAAAGGTCTGCAGTCAAGTAGTACACAAGTCCATATATCACCAGACATTTATAGGTGCCCTCTTATACTGCTTTTTTTTAGGCCAAAGCATTTTATGTAGACTCCAGCGGCGTGGAGCAATTTTCACCAAGCAAAAAAAATAAATAAGATAAAAACAGAATCAAGTTACCAATAAACCCATCGAGCCCTCCTTTCCTCATAGCCTTTACTTATGTTATTCCTACACGGTTTGTTGACAAGCACTATAGCCTTCTATTGCAGCTTTGTTTCCGTCTCTACCTGCAGGAAGTAATCATTGTGACAGGAAATGATTGAACGAGCTGTGTTCTGAGACTAAAAATGACTTAGACATTTTGAGAGTCTTGCCTCCTACAAAAGCCTAAACTGAAAATCCCCTTTCAACTTGGTCGTCATGTATAGGCAAACGTCTATTGGACTCTCTATGTAGTCAATTGACAGTGGTTATAAAAGTAATGGCAACATTGTCGTAAGCAAGTCCAGCTGCCTAGGTACCTACCTCCTGATAAGCGTACCTATCTACACAGTATTTACCTAAGCAGGCAGTAAAGTGTGGGACCCCTCATTACCTTTCAGAAATACCTAGGTTTAAGTTCAGCTCAAACGAATCACCACCTACAGACTCGCCTTCTAACTCCCTAATGCGACGGGAAACCTCTGGTTGACTCTGTCTGCCTTGTACAGAGTTTGCTGCTACCCGCCCGGGTCTTGGTTAAGAAATTACTTTAGGTATGTGTTTACGTAGCTACCTACCTATGGGGGGGGACCGCGTGTTTCCTACGTCGCTCTGTCGATTTTTTGGTTACTCTGTTACATGTATTATGTAATAATGTTATAGCAACTGTATAACTAAGTTTTATTGCTCGAACGAAACTACTTCTAAGTTTATAAATATACCTACTTTATATAAAAATAATAATATAGCTTTTTTTCTGTATTTATTATAACATAGCTATAACATTGTTTTTAGTTATAACATTATATATAATATAATATCGTACGGCTTGAAAAGGTTGGAACTGAAATGGTCTAGCTGACATACTGTTAGGTTAACACTGCAGAAGGCGAGTAAAAATACAGCTAACAGCGCTGTCAACAGCGTGTCCCAAAAACGGGTTCCCCCCCTTAGGTACTTAGTACCTAGGAGCACTAACATCACCCACAGCCGGCGGAACCCCCGTAGGATCAGATTGACATCGTGCTTTCTACACGCTCTACTACCTACCTAACCTTTAACAGAGCTAGTAATATTGTCTACAGAGTAAACAACATTACTCCTCTTGTTTTTTTTTTTTTTCATTGAGGTTTACAAGGCACCATTATGGTAGTTTAAGAAGCACAACATTGCATTGTCTTACCTAAAACTCTGACTTGAATATAAACCAAACGCTCAGAGGGTATTCTCACCTACAAGAGTTATGAACCATGGCCACCCAAACTCAAAATAGTATGGAAGATATTCCACCCTTGACTAGCATCTCTCCCTCAGTCTTCGTACCAACGGATCGAGACTTCACCAAAACACCTCCGCCACTGTCAGATGACCCTATCACGCGACTAGAAACTACGATTGATGCACTGGATTGGCATGCCGCGCGCGTCGAGGAGAATATGGTAGCAATGTTTGTGCGCGAGGCTGAACGTGTCCGACAAGCTGGACAGGTCGAGCGCGTGCAATACGACTCATATCATCGCCCGATCAAGGACCAGCAGAGGAGGATGGAGGACGAATTGCGTCTAGAGGAGATGATCCTGCGTGAGGATAACGATGCTATGCTGAAGATATTCACAGACGGAAGGTATCGGGAAAACGAAGATACAAGTAGTAATGGCCGAGAGGATCCACGTGAGAGACGGCCTTATCATCGACCTCGTTCTCCTCCACCGGGTTGCTGGGGCCCCGAATATGCAGATCTTGCTACCTTGCGTCGCGAGAAGATGTTCAGGCAGGATTCGAACGAATTCAGACAGACGCCACGCTCTACTGCATTGACGCATGTGCTTAATCTGGTCAAATGGGGATGGGACGAGCAACTAGAGGGACATAGGGCTGCGATCAAAAAGGAGAAAGAAGAACGTAGAGCCAAACTTCTTCACCAAATGAAGGAAAACCCCTTCCCACTTGCTACGACTAGGCCATCTTTGCCTTCGCCGTCTGGCCCTGCACTGTCACATAAAAAATCTACTGACGGTGACGCAATGGATCTAGATTAGGGAAGAAGGTCATGAATGTTTGGAAATGAAATGATGCCCCGTCTAATCTGTCACCACGCCAAAGGCACAATTGCTGGTGCTTTCTGTATTTATACGTGGTTCTTTTTCATATTACACGTCATGCTTCTTCCTCTTCATGATAGGAAGCCAACAAGATTACTCTATATCCATCTGCTTATGCACCTTTGCCTTGATTCATGATATTCCCTCTACGAGACCACAGCCGGATTCGGAGTTGCCGTATTACTCGAAGATGGATCTAATTCTTGCTCGGTGCTTGTACTAGCGGTTCCGCTAGTTCTCTCCCACGGCTTTACCGGCGCCTGCATGGTCCCGCGAGTTGAGATCGACGGGTCGTCAATGACCGTGTCTGGAATCTGGCGAACACCCGGGATCATCTGGCCCGTCTCTAGGAATTTAACGATTTCCTCGAACTTCTTCGGGTACGGCAATGCTCCCCCGTCAGAATTTGACGCCTCCGTGGTTTTTGGAACGAAGAGTTCAGCCTTTGGGGCGCCGCGCTGCCAGCTAGGGACCGAAGCATCCAACACCTCTGCGGCTGGCTGAGACTGAGGATAACCGAGTTCGGCATGGAGGATGGCGAACCTTCTTTTCTCTGGCGGTACCTGCTATTGACTCAGTAACTCGTACGGCTCTTGATAGAAAATCATGTACGTAGGTATGTAGAGAGGAGTGTGGTGAATCCAAGTCTTACATTTCCATTTGCCTCGTGTGCTAGGATCTGGTCTGAGAAGAGACGGGGCTGCAGATTCCCTGTTTCAGAAAGCCACTGCTTGTATGCCTCTTTATCTATTTGAATCTTTATTCGCTCTGCAAACCTGTCGATGCGCATCTGGAGCGCTATATCAACCAACTGTGAACCAGCAGGTTCAGCATTATATAAAGCGGCCATTAATTTGCGCTATTCGCCTCATATCAGTACTCGTCGTAGTTACATAGGCAATAAATGATATACACAGAGGTAGCTCACGGTAAACAATTGGTCTGCCTGCCAAGGATATGTGTTGAATGCCTTGAATGCAACTTCAGGTTTCTCAGCTGCGCGGCGTTGGATATCAGCCACCCGCTGCGAGGGGTCCGGCGCTGCCATTTTGATTTATTGGGTATTTTATGACTATTTGATATCGCGATCTGCTATGGGTGCAGTTGAAGGATATAAATAGTATCCAGGGTGATAAGTGATCTTGCGGTTGTCAATACGATATAGAATTGGCTGTAAACTTAGGTAGCGTGAAGTGTTGATATCGAATGAGGTGGCTTTCCTCCTTTTGATTGGATACTAGTTTTAGCTAGTGTTTCCCTCCGTTTGGACAAAAAGTCAAGGAGGGAGTTTGAATATACTTAAATTCAAAGGGTTGAATTTATGTTCAATCAATTATATCAATTATATGCAGCCTTAATAACCACTAGGTAGACAGCTTCTAATATATTGAGGGTGAACTTGTAGAAAGCAGGCAATATTCTATTTCCAGTGGTAGCATTACCCAAGGCAAGTTGGTGCCCACTCCGGCGCTTGTTACCTAGCTAGGTTAGACTGTCTAAGCGTTGAACATCTTCCCCAATAGGCGAGTCTACAGAAAAGGTATAGACAATCGCATCCGATCCACTTCCGCTTCTCGCTCCTTGCATATCCCTGCTCTGCTCTTCCGCTTCCTTTATCCAACTCCCTACAGTACCTACCACGTGCGACGCTTGCTCCATCATTGGCAAGTCAAGACTTTCACAAATGCGTCGCGCAGCCATTAAATCCCTTCGGACGACCTGTCAATCCTCCGTCCGGAACTTTTCTCGTGCTAGCCGCCCGCGACGCATCCTGCTGTCTCAGCATCCCAACCTGAGCCTCACTCGATCATCGTCCTCGCGACCAAACTATGCGCTAAACGAATCGCTTCGATCCTCCATGTATTTCCGCCGCTTCTCTGCCGCCGTAGTGTCAAGCCTCGTCGGATACGGCGCTTGGTATACATACAAGGGTAACAATAGCTTAGATCAATCCTTCGGAAGGTCGCTTTCCACCACGACACAGCTGGCAGGCAACGCGGCGCCGACTCGGAACGTCCTCGTTGTTGGTGCCGACGAACTACACACCGGTACCTTCGTGGGCGAGGGCCCCATTTCAAAGAACGCCGATGGGAGTGGGAGAAACGTCCTAGAGATGCTCACACCGGAGCAAGCTACAGAAAAGCTACGACAAAACGAAGTTTCTTTTCTTGTGAACCGGGGCGAAGGTGTCCTACGATACGATATTGTCCAGCTAGCGAGCAACAACCCCATTGAGGACGATCACGCCGAAAAGATTGTAGAGGTAGCTTCAGAAGTAGACAAGTCTAATAATGATTGGATGTTCTGGGGCGTTTTTGATGGTCACGCGTACGTTCTAACAACCTACTGAACTGATCCTGGCTCAGACAAAGCTAACAGTACACCTAGAGGATGGACTACATCAGCTAAGCTACGACAGACTTTAATTAACTATGTCGGCCGAGAGCTAAATACCACATACAAAGCTGCTCAGAGTTTGGGTACAATACCATCACCTGAAGCTATTGACGCTGCTATGAAAACTGGGTTTACTCGCTTAGACAATGAGATAGTATATGAAAGTGTGGAAAAGGTCTTAAAGTCTAATTCTAAAAGAGTGGCAGCTGAATTGCTCGGCCCTGCTCTGTCAGGATCATGTGCTCTACTCTCATTCTATGACAGCAGATCTAAGACATTACGAGTGGCCTGTACAGGAGATTCGCGAGCTGTGCTTGGTCGGCGGAGTAGTTCTGGCAAATGGACTGCCACAGCTCTTTCCGAAGACCAGACTGGTAGCAACCCAAATGAGGCATCTCGCCTACGCAAAGCACACCCCGGCGAGAGCCGCGTTGTCCATAATGGCAGAGTCCTTGGTGGACTTGAGCCTACTCGAGCGTTTGGCGATGCCAGTTACAAATGGAGCAGAGATATTTCCGAGCGACTTCGTGCTTCTTTTTTTGCACGACACGCTTCCCCATATCTGAAAACTCCTCCTTACGTAACAGCTGAGCCTGTAGTAAGCACAACTAAAATCCAGCCTGAGAATGGCGATTTCTTAGTAATGGCCACCGATGGGCTTTGGGAAATGCTAACCAACGAAGAAGTTGTTGGTCTGGTTGGCAAATGGATCGAGTCACAAGCTACGGAGCAATCCACGTCCCAGTTTGGGTCGGTGTGGTCAAAGATATTTGGCTCTAAGCAGGCGTTACCTGTTGAAGCTGGGAAACATGGAGGGCCTGACGGCCAGAAAACACCCGTTCGCTTAAGCCAATGGGGTATTTCGCCCGACGAAAAGGAACGTTTCGTTGTTAAGGACAAGAACGTTGCTACCCATCTTGTCCGCAACGCCCTGGGTGGGAAGAACGAGGAGCAAGTTTGTGCTTTATTAACTCTCGTCTCGCCATTTTCAAGACGATATAGGTAAGACAAGCTTACGAAACCTCTTTCATACACACACGAAACTAACACAACGCAATGTAGGGATGATTTGACAGTCCAAGTCATATTCTTTGGCAACAATCAAAAGACAGGAGAAGTCATAATTAACCAGGAAGCAACAAACACTCCACCAGCGCCTATCCAGCCCAAGCTATAGTCAGCTTTGGTCAAATTCCAGCGTTGGATACATATATAAGGAGTAAAAATTCTGGTCCTGTAAATAACCAATACGGTGTATCACAGCTTGTATGATACATAACTAGCTGAGCGCGGCGTTTCTGGGTGCGAGGGTATAAGTAGATGGCTATTGGAACCAAGACTCTGACACAAAATAAAATAATGCTATAGCGGAATACCTAAGCAAAACTTAGCCAAGTCGATAAGGCCTACTTATATGTTGTATATGTTATAACTGTTGTCATGCACACGGTGTCTTGTCAAGTCTACCCCGCGGAGGATTGTGGAGAGCGTCTCTCCCCATGACCTATCCTAACACTTGAATGTTACCCCATCTAACTCTCTCCTCGCCTAGCGCACGTGTTTCTCCGATTTTTGCAGATCTCATCACGAGCAGCCGATTGGAGCGCATCTACAACCACGCCGTCGAGCGGGCCTTTCTCATCTTTAGCCTAACGTTCATCATGTATCTAGACAAGGCGGTGTGCGGCCAATTTTGGTTCAATGCCATTGGAACATGAGGAGAAGGTACCTGCGAGCTGTTAACAGCCCTGACCTGCTCGGGGAGAGATGAAATCTGCTGGGAGCTAGAAAGACGCGCTCGCCGTGGAAGATTGCTTCCCCCGAGCGATGGCAATAAGTGGGAATCCACGTCTAGCTGGATAGATGGGAATATATAAACCCTGCGTTACCAATGGGAACTCCAACAAGAGTCCTTTAGGCTCGAGTACGGGTCTGTATTTAAACATATCATACGTGAATATGAGAGTCTCGATTCTCCTATATTCGTGTCTTTCGGGACTGGCCTACTCGTCGGCGACGCCCCTGTCACGGAATTCCCACCAGAGGACCATTAGGACTACACAGCAAAATGAGTTGTCTGGGCGGAAATGGCCATACGCGCCATTCAGTACAAAGGGGCGGGATATAGTGAATAGTCGTGGAGATGTTATCACATGGGCTGGCGTCAATTGGCCCATGAGCGGTAAGTAAAGTATAGGTACAAAGTTCAAAGTATCAAGGATCGGAGCTGAAGATGAAAAACAGGTGAGACTATGATTCCCGAGGGTTTGGAATGGAAGTCGGCGGCCGACATTCTCGACGATGTGGCCGGAGTTGGGTTCAACTTCATTCGCATGTAAGAGCACACTGTTACCCGAGACGTTAGGACCTATTCGATGCCTGTGTATACTTACACGTTCAGGGGCTACGCTATTCAGATGATCGACGAGATATACGACCGTAACGGCCACGACGTGCCAATGATCGAGGCCCTGACAGCCGCCCTTGGTTCAACAAACGGGACGCGAGTCGCAAAGGCTATCGTATCTAAGAATCCCGGCTGGACCACGCAAACGACCCGTTTCGAGATCTGGTCGGACATCGCAAGCACAGCACTCAAGAAGGGCATTTTCATCCACCCCGACGTACACGTGGGCAAGGCCCAGTGGTGCTGCAGTCACGTCGACGGCAACGCGTGGTTCGAAGACGTCACCTTCCCCGTGCAAAGCTGGCTCCGCGGCCTCTCGTACGTCGCGACGTGGGCGAAGCAGCACCCGAACGTCGTCTCCATGTCCCTGCGCAACGAACTCCGCGAGAGCTGGAACCGCACGGACCTCTACTACAACTGGGCCACCCTCGCGGGCAACATGACGGCCGGCGCGGACGCGATCCACGCGGCGAACGACGGCCTGCTCATCACGTGGAGCGGCATGCAGTACGACCAGGACCTGTCCGCCCTGACGGCGGGCGCGAACCTCCTCACGGCCCCCTGCTACAAGTGCACCGCCGTCCGCGACGCCCACCGCCGCGACCCCGTCGTCTTCGACCTCGCGGCGCACCCCTGGTCTAACAAGATCGTCTGGGAGCTGCACCTCTACGGCAGCAGCGAGGACGTCGACACGGGCACCTGCGACGTCGTCGAGGCCGGGCTCTACCGCAACGGGTTCAACGCGCTCGGGATCGCGCCCAACGCCGCCGGCTGTGCGCTCACCGGCGACTGTCCTTCGGCATCCCGGCTCACGCCAGTGATATTCTCCGAGTTCGGACACGCGCAGGCGGCGAGCCTGTATGATGACCTGCTGCAGGGCTGCATTCGGGACTTCACGCTGCGGCACGGCGTCAGCTGGATGATGTGGGCGCTCGCGGGGAGCTACCGCGTCCGCCAGGGCACGCAGGGCTTCGTGGACACCTGGGGCCTGACGAATGCGAACTGGAGCTCGTGGAATGACCCGGCGACTGTCGAGGGGTACTGGAAGCCTTGGGTTGAGGCTATGAATGTCACTCGGAAGGGATGAGGTTCTCGGACAACAGGCAACACTGAGAGTAGCGCAATAGTTAGTTATAAAACTACCCTTGTCTTCCCACTACCTGAAACTTATTTTTCAGAAAGTCTGATTCATGACTAGGCTTGAGTTCCTAGTTTCAGCTTGTAGTATTATTATTAGTTTCTGTCCAAGTGGTTCTTTTTATGCATGGTGCAAGAAGTCAATCATGATTTGTATCCACAATGAAACACACATCATTCAACGCTAGTTCCTGAAATCGACCATGGCATTTCTTAGATCATAATATATCAAATATGAAGATACTAACTTAGCTCAGCAATCGAAGGCCTGATGCTTTCCCCAGCCTTGAAAATGACAAATCGTATGCTTGCACCGAGAGGTCCCAGATGTATTGCTTCTACCTCAAATCTAATCCAACATTAAACGCCGGTTCATGCAGTTGGAGGGTATCCCCTCCAGTCTGACTTGTCATACACTGCTTATATTATTCTATCGAATCGCACAATCGTACTCAGAGTCTGATATTCAGATCCATGCACTCAATCCTCCATTCTCTCTTGCCGAGCAGACTCCTAAGCCACTCGATACCGAGCCCTGTCCACTCGGTCCTCTTGCGCGTAATCTCATCGGCGGCAATGCCGGCTAGCGCACTGGCAGTCGTGTTCAGCGATTCGAGGGTAGTGCTGTTGAAGATATTGTAGGCAACAGAGTCGACAGAGGCCGCAGCCGTTGTGGTGATAGTCGTGCCATTGGTAGGATAATGCGAGTCTATCCAAGATTCGAAAGCGGCCGACGTGATCCTCGGGGCGAACCAGTTGCTGCTGAACTCGAAGAAGCAGCGGTCGGACCAGTAGCACGAGGTGACGAACAGGATGAGCAACAGGACCGAACAGTAGACGCACGGCCGGTTCAGGAAGTACGTGCACACGAAGAATAGAAATATAAAGGCCGGCGAGGCGTTCGCGGGGATGAAGAGGAGCGGGATCCAACTGCGAGGACAAGACGTCTTGAATTAGCATGGCGATGCCCCGCGACTCGAACAAAGAGAAGGGAATGAGAACGCAGGTCGACGACGGAAGCTTACCTCCTTAGGCAGAACATGGTGGCGGTACAATCCAACGGATTCGTTGACCAGATAATCGTTACAAAATTGTGTTCTCTCTGCGGTGGAAACCAGAGCCGTGCAGGTTTCGCAGGACAAGACGAGGGTTGCAAGGAGTGAGGGGGTCGGCGTCGTGCCTAATGATGAAACAATCGCACAGGTGTAAGGATTAAATTAATATATAAGACAAATCCGATGGCGAGGAAAGATCGTAGGAAGAGGCCGGTTGGTGAATGAATGTGCACGAAGTTGTTGTAATGCAACCGAATACCTATAGGTAGGTGGTAGTAGTACACTTGACGTTGGACGCTTGAGGCCGAAGCGATACAGGATACAGGTGGTAATTAGTATTGCGCTGTCGTCACCCCCAGATTATGAGAGTCCCAGTGCCAGGGCAAAGGGCAGCGGGACTTCCAAAGGAGGCGGCGAAGGATATCAAATCAAATCTGCCCAATCAAATCATGTTTAAATGTGGGCCGCTCTTACTTACAGAGGTACGCAAAGGGTAAGGCAGGTATTTATCTGATTCTAAAGTACCGAATATCCGAGAAGCTAGGTAGGTACCAGACCAAAGGTATCTAATCTATATGTACATACTTGGACTATTGAGGTACTACCTCGACATTACCTATTAAATACATATGGATGTAGGCCTAGCTAGTGGATACCTGGTATTTACATACATATCGTCTCCAGTTCCTCATTAAGAGTTGCTTGCGCCGCAGCTCGTGGCATCTGAATCACTTGCACATGCGCCTAATACAATATCTACCCCAGGCCCACAGGTATCGATAGAGACAGAGACATTCGATAGGTTTGCCCTATCAGGGGTCTTCGACTTAAAACTCTCTTGCCAATCGACATACATATTGTCAATGCACCTCAAGTACTTTTTGAGTTCCTCTCCGTACCTCTGTGTATATATAGATACTCACCACTCAGTGACATGGTAACTAAGTGACCCCTCGAGTACCTAGCTAGGTATTAAATTACCTGCTTTAGTTGAAATCTAAGCAACTTTTTAGATTTTGCGCATAGTTTATGTATGAATTCCGCTTTCGCTTTTACTTATGTATCTATTCAAAACCAAACTTATCCATTGGCTCTGAAGATAACAGGAGCAGTCGCGAGTGGCTGTTCATACATTAGGTACTTACATAAGGTAGGGCAGGTCGCCGGACAGGGAGGCAGGCAGGCAGGTAAAGGACGCCGGTGCACACCACGCCCATTTCGGCTTGCGCCAGCTCATACTTGCATGACCGCCCAACCACCAATAACTAACTCGATGGAACATTCAGCAACAGCGTCTTTTCTACTTCCCGTCTCCTCTCTCCTGCGCAACCACTTTTCACTCTCACATTCTGGTGTAGTGTTGAAATTAGGCGAGAGGGTATATACGTAGTATATCTCTCTCTTCCCCATTCAAGGTTTTCATCGCGTCGTCTTGGTTTCTTCATCATTATTTCTATAATCCCGGGATCCTAGATCCTTGTCCTGATACATCGACTGGCCGACACCGCCACTTTTCAATACCACCCGCCGGGCGGAAACGGCTCGACACATACTGTACACTGTACAGTGCTATATTCTTGTACAATATAGCCAAGCAGGGAAGAGGCCAGGGTCTGCAAGCTAGAGAGCTCTCTGTTTAGGTAGCTGCCAGAATCCAGGATAGGTGCAAGTACCTGCCTACCTAAGAGAAATTAGTGTAGCAGCAACCAGCTGGCAACCCGCGCCATTAGCCCGGCCGCCCAGATTGTCAATCAGTCTCATTCTTGGCGAGGCTGGGACAGCAGTCGCACGCGCATACCCATACCCATCGGTTTAGTTGGGCTCGGAGTCATCGCTTGCTTTTTTTTTTCCTTCCTCCCTTCCCCTCCCATCTTCATCGTCGACCAATATTATAGTTGGTGTTTGTTTCTACCTGGAGCCAATTTGCATGCGCTCCATACCATCGGTCTTGGTTTTCTTGTTGTCTCGTTGCACGGCTTCGTCGGTCGGCTGGCACTAGTTTCAGAGCTCACCAGTCAGGTTTTAGGTCCACGTTACTGCAAGTGGGCCGACTCGCCGTCTCTCACCTGCAATTCTCGACATGGCCAGCTACAATAGTTTGAGCCCCCCTAGTGGCGAGGACCAAAACACCCACCTGCATGCAATGTATGCCCGTTTGCAAGCTGCCCGAAACGCACAAACACACAACGAAGATTCTGTCGCTGCCTCCTCCGCAGCCCACGATCTCTTGTCGCGCTTTCACAGCTACAACCAGGCTTCCAATCCGCACGACTACTATGGTCAGGCCGCTGCCGAATCCCCTGTGACCGGTCTGGACGATTACCCTCCTCCTGCTGCCCCGACGCCACCCACTGGTTTTGGCCATTCCCACCACCCTCCCGGTGTCATCGGCGGCCTGCACCAAATTGGCGCAATGTCCAATTCCGCAACCACCGCTGACCAGAGTGTCAATTTGCTGAATCTCCTCAAGTTCAGCGGCACCCAAGCCCAAAATTCTCATTCGCAGTCTCAACCGCAGTCGCAAGCTTCGCCCGCGGGCAGCGTCCATGCTCTGTCATTCGGCTCTTCGCCTAACCAACCGCATGCCAACCACCCGCCTCCTCCTCTCCACGCACCTGTTCCCATGCCTGCAGACCCTCAAGGCCTGCTTGCTACCCTTATGAAGGGGAACGTGCACAATGAGGTCGCGGCCCCGCGAGCGGAACATCACCAGCCCAATATTCGCGATCCCTGGAATATCGGCCCTCCTCCCGCGAACACCCAGGAATATTTGCTCAATTTGTTGCATCGTCCCAAGCCGGCCCAGAATGACCAGCCGTCGACAAACGAATCATCTCAGCCAGCTACGCTGACTCCCCAGTCGGCCAATGATTCCCCAGCTGATCACTACAAGGATTACGTACCCAGGCAAGCTCTTCTAGAGAACGCCTCTCACGATTCCACACCCCTGCCACATCAATTTGCGCCATCACCTCAGGCCAAGTACGACTATCAGTCGCCGTCTTCTCAGCATAGTCATCATGACTCCACTCGCAGATCCAGCAGGTTCGACTACCAAAACCCGTTCGAGGAATTTGCATCCCAAGGCAAAGCTTCAAAGTCGTCCACCCCGGGTACATCTGGCCACATGCCTACGATGCCCACGGAACTTCCAGCGGCCACTTCTATGAAAATCATACAGAGAAATACATCTACTAGTGCCATCTCTTCCCCAGGAAACGCATCGGATCATAAGCGGTCATCAGCCTACCAAAGCCCCATCGTGAACACCGAGCCTACTCGACCTCGGCCCGAGCGCTACCCTTCCGATGCTGGTCGAAGTCGTGATTCTCCATATACCATAGCATCTCACTCTGATCGTCTCTATGAGCACGAGCATGACCATGAGCATGACCAGGACCAGGACCAGGATCAGGATCAGGACCAGGATCAGGACGATGACCAGGAGCAGAATCCAGAAACCGTTCTTGAGGCAATTGCCGACTTAGCCGAGAAGGCAGATTTAGAGGCCCAAGAAGCCCTAGCGCGTGCTGAGCAGGAAGAGGTACAAGCCCAAATTGCCGCTGACCTTGAAGAGATGATGAGCGCCCGGACTGACGCCGAATTCCAGGAAGCGGCGAAAGCAGCGGCGAGAGATATTAGCAAAGAGCTTGATAACGAAAAGACCGCTGAAGAGCTCGAGTCGCGGTACTCCCCGCACGTCGCTCAAGCCATCCGCGATATTGTCGAGGATACTGCTCATGGTGCTGTGGCTGACAGCTGGGAAAGCGCCGAGGCCGATGAGATTGTCGTAATTGAGGAATCCTTCGCCCCTGTAAAAGTGTACAACTTTCCTATGAAACCGTGGATTTCGATCACGATGCAGGATTCGTTTGAGGAACCTCGTCCTCAGTTTCGAGATGAAGTCATTCTAGACATTGCGCGATTGAAGAAAGACTTCGACCAGATCGATAGAAACCTGGTTGCTGCTACTGAATCGTATATAGCATATGGGATGTCTAAAGCAGGGGGCCTGCGCGTGATTCGTCAAGAAGACGGAAAGGATGCCAAGCTCTTCACGGATACTAAGGATCGCGTGTTTAATGTGGCCGTATCATACACTTCCGATGACGGTGATATCCCTCCCGAAGAATCAATTATCGGCACCGGTATCAGTGGCACCGTCTACTATATTCAGATCAGGGGTGGAGGCAAAGATCACCTTGAGGAACCTCACCCGGAACAATATGGATTCGCTCTCCCACCGGCAAACACACAAGAAGGTGATGCACCTGGGGGTATTCTCAAGACCCGTGCAAGAACTTCAGCGACCCACCCAGAGTACTTCGCTGTAGGTCGTGGCAAGACCATCAGCATTATCTGGCCAGCTGTAGTCATCCAGAAAAATATCTACAAGCCTGGCCATGACCGCCTTGTCGATACTGAGAGGCTCGCGAAGGAGTGCGCTCTTCGGATCAACACCGGGAAAGCGGGCAAAGACTTCACCTTTAGTCAGGATGACACGACCATCGTGTCCCTAGACAAATCCGGTCGTGTCAAGTTTTGGGATGTACGAGACCTCACGGCTGTCGATATGAACTCTGATGTTCGATTCCCCATGCCAGCCCACACCTCTCTCGAAATTAAGGAGCCACTGATGACTCTTAATACTACGCCGGAGGGCGAGAAAGCGTGGCCAACCTCTGTGTTATTGCTGGATAAGCAACGGCCTTACCAGAAGCGTTGTGCCTTGCGCTACATGATTGTTGGCATGAAGCAGAACCATACACTTCAACTATGGGATCTTGCCCTCGGGAAACCTGTGCAAGAATTCAATCTACCTCATAGCAAAGAGTCGGACGCAGTCTGCAGCGTCATGTATCACCCTGCTACGGGTATGATTGTAGTGGGTCACCCGACTCGCAACTCGATTTACTTTCTGCACCTGTCGGCACCGAAATACACAATTAAGGGTTTGTCACAAGTCGACTATATACAAAAGCTGGTCGCCAAAGACTCGTCTATTCCGGAGCCTGATTCAACTGCCGTCATTAGTGGTGTACGGGAATACTCCTTGGCAAATAAGGGCTTGCTCCGGAGCTTAGACATCCTAGAGAATCCGTCTTGCTCGTCTTCTAGCGACGAGCAGAGTCTCTTCGACCTTTATGCTATGCACTCTAAAGGTGTCACCGCTGTGACTGTAAAACAAACTGACTTGGGGTGGTCTAAGGACAATAAGGTTGTTCTTGGGGTCGATGCTACTGATAGTGGGCTTGTCAAGATTTCCAAATTGAAGGAGTTACCTAGCACCATCGTGCCCGAGCCTCACGCTGCGGAAGAATCAGTGGCTCCTATCAAGATTGCAACGCGGTCCTCTATTAAAGAAATTACGGTATCGCATGCGGCATCCTCAACTTCGGGGCAAGAGACGCATAAGCGACCTAGTGAATCCAGTGCGCCTCATTTGCAAAGTGAGCGTAAGGAATCTGATATCCCCGTAACACCTGTCAACCAGGTTGATAAGTCAGAAAAGAAGGCCAGAAAGAAGCGGGAGAAGGCCGCCGCCGCTGCTGCTGCTGCGGCTGAGAAGCTCGCTGCAGAGAATACGCAGTCAAACGGAAGCAGTAACTCGCCCCGTGTCGATAGTGTATCTGCTACAAAGCACGTCGAGCCCAAGGCTACTGCTTCTCCCTCACTCCAGCCAACCATGTCAACCGAATCTGTCCAGGCGGCTGTAAGACAAATTTCAACCGGTCTCGGTGAGAAACTAACTGCAGTGATCACACACGAACTGAAGGATCATCGTGGCAAGGTGGAATCTGAGTTTCGCAACCGTTCGGACTCGTATGCGAAGAGTCAGAAAGAATTGTTAGAACTTGTGTCGTCGGTCCTTAACGAGAATACCCAAGCTGTCCTCTCTAGAACTATTACGGATCAATTTGAAGATAGCGTTGTTCCTCATCTAAGCAACCTCATCACAAAGACTATTGAAACCCAGATTGATTCCAAGCTCGGTGGCAAGGTATCTCACTCGGTTAACAACCAGCTCCAGAAGACTCTCCCGCACGCAGTTACCCATGCGCTACAAAAAGCGGATCTAACGAAATCTATTTCTGAGAGACTTGCTACGACTGTGGCTCTAGATATGGAGGAGTCGTTTCGTGAGACGCTCATATCAAGCATCACGCCAGCATTTAGTGATATGGCTGTTGCTGCCTCACGTTCTTTAATGCAAGATGTTCAGCGTCGATCAACTGAACAGTTCCAGGAGCTTGAGCAACGTCACATTGCGGACACTCAAAAGATTGATCAGCTTACCGCTCTTGTATCCAAACTATCTGACACAGTCAGTGAAATGGCGGCAGCCCAAACGCAGTTTCAGGAGCGACTTGTCCAGATACAGTTACGAACGTCTCAAGATCGTGGTCCAGCCCAGCCTCAGCCCGCACAGCCTCTACCACAACCTGCCGCTTCATACGGGAGTCAATCAGCGGCCTCCAGCAACCATGGTAACCAACTAGTTCCATACCCTAGCAGCAACCATTCGAACGCGAAAGACGTTGAGCTTCAACACCTTATCACTAGCGTCGCGTCATTTATGGAGCGAGGCGAATATGAGACGGGATTGATTCGTTGGATCCAGCTTCCACGACAGCATGATATCTTTGATGAATACATCGTGAAGTTCGATCCTCAGATTGTGCGAGACATGCCCGCCCTTGTTTCACTCTCCGTCGCGTCAGTCCTAGCCGAGCAACTCGACGGTCCGCACCTTCGAGAAAGAGTCACCTGGGTAGAGCTTGTGCTGAACAGTCTATACAATAGCCTCCCACATGTCACTGTTTGTTATCCCCCGTTGTCTCACGATGATCTTGGAATTAACTCCCTGCAGGACCCGGCGGTACGTGAGGTGATACCTAAAATCATGGGCACGTTCCTTGAGCGAGTTGAAAAGTTATTCATGCGGATTAGTAGCCGTGCCCCTACAGATCCTATGCTTCAGCATCTCTCCAGCATGACTCAAATAGCGAAGAGAATCCAGAATTTTGCTCGAAACTCGGCCTATTAATCAGTAGATGATTGAAATGTGGCTCGGGTCACTTACAAATGTTCATTCCCGCCGCAGTGTATGAACTGGTCAGGGGCTTGGCGACTTGGCGACTAATGGTTTTTGTCGGTACGTCATAATGAAAATATTATTGTTCGATCAATTTTTTAACATCATTTAGGATACCCAATGCTTCGTTTTCGTAGCACGCTTCACATTATCAGCATTTTATCGTACAGCCCGGCATGCTAAGGTAGGAGGCAGACTTGGTCTTCAATGGCTCAGTCTCAATCGGTCTTGTCATAGGAAGCTACTTTCGGGGATGATAATCTCTGAAGACAGGCTATCCATGGTACGGCGTGCAACCTGCCTAGTAAGGACATACACGCATTTTCGGTTATACAGAGACATCATCTCAGCTTCATGCACGTTTTGCACATTGTGCGTAAAGCAGTTCTATGGATGCAACGACGATCACGATAACTTTCATAATTTTGATGTAGATTGAATGCTCTCATTCAATTAGGGGTACTGTAAAGTAAATAAAAAAATGGACAGGCATGGAGTTTCGGACGTTTTTAAAGTGCCCAACTTGATGATTCCGCATTAGCTAGCTTCGCGCTTCATGAATTATTTAATATAATGGTCGCTCTCAATACCTTTGTTCACAAACAACTATTAGATAAGTATATCGATCCAGCAACAATCCTAACTAGGTATGCGGAGGAGTTCCTTTGAAAGCAAGGGTTTTCCCTCCAATCGTTGTGTGCCCTCTTGCCCATCGCTCCTTTCCACTGAAGTGCGATCCCGGTAGGTGGAGTTGAATTAGGCGCAGAAGCCAAGAGATTTTCCGCATGAGGTTTCATCTACGGTACAGTATATCAAGTCTACACCTCATTCGCGGATTTTAGTCCCTCGCTAGGCATCATAGGTATGCTCCTAATGAATCATAATTGCTAAATTGCTGTATGCTGAGTGCTGTTGTACGAGTTATCATTAACTACGCCGGAAAATTATGAGTTCGAGGGGTTTACTTGAAATACTGGCGTCCGGCCAACCGACGCCGATGGTTGGTGAGTCAAGTCTGCCGAGTCCTCACACTGCAACGACTCTTCCTCTACCATAAAAGGGGTCTCTTGCCAAGTGAAACCTATATATCGGGCATTATGAAGGTTTCTTGTGTTGCGTCCGCCTTGCTGGCTGGACTTGCCGTCGCCGTGCCTACACCGACCGAGAATGGCCCCTTAGACGGACGTACGGTAGAGAAGCGAGCAACTATCACGGATGCATGCCCAGTTGGGTACTGCACGATGAATGGAGGGTAGGCCACTACTCCGATAATATTCTCCGACGATTCCAAAGTTCTTCTTAATTAACAGTGTGTTTTCAGCACTACTGGTGGCGCAGGGGGTACGACAACCACTGTTTCAACCTTGGCGCAGTTCACAGCTGCAGTTCAAGCCGAAGGTCCAGCAGTGGTCCTTGTCAGTGGCAGCTTGACTGGTGCAGTCAAGGTGAACGTTACCTCGAATAAGAGTATCATTGGCAAAACCGGATCAAGTAAGTTCACATCTTTCTCGTTGTCGAGAGTTAGAAGAGAAGCACGAAGGGCAGATATTGATCAATCCAGGTCTTACTGGCATCAGCCTCACAATTCTCGGGCAGTCCAATGTCATTATCCGCAATCTCAAGAGCGCCAAGGTCTTGGCAGAGTACGGCGATGTGGTAACTATACAGAAATCGTCCAATGTCTGGGTCGATTCTTGCGACTTCTCATCCGACCTTGATCACGATAAGGATTACTACGACGGCCTTATAGACATTGTCCACGCCTCGGAATGGATAACCGTTAGCAACTCGTACCTTCATGACCACGTAAGGAAACCTTTCCTCATAGATGAAATACCATATATTTCTTGTGAGATGATACGAGAGTTTTCACTAACAGTCATGAACCGTTAGTGGAAAGGTGGACTTGTAGGCCATAGTAGCAACAATGCTGCTGAAGGTAAGACAATTCTAAAGTTTTCTCACGAAAACTACCCTCTACGAGAATCTTAGTTACTGACTGTTAGAGTTTCTAGACACTGGCCACCTCCACGTTACATACTACGGCAACTGGTGGGATAATATTAACAGCCGTACGCCAATGTACCGTTTCGGACAGGGACACGTCTTCAAGTACGTATTATATATGGAGCCTTAAGCTATATGTATGGAAAATCGCTGACAAAACTCGCTTTCTCAAGCTCATACTTCAGCAACGAGGGTGACACAGTGATAGACACCCGTGACGATGCACAGATGCTGATTGAGAGCTCGGTGTGGGAGTCCTGTCCCAAGAAAGGTATCTTCACCAACGACAGCAACGTCGGCCCTGGATACGCCGTCGTCAACGACATCGATCTCGGAGGCAGCGAGAACCTCGCGCCCGTCGGCACGCTTACTTCGGTCCCTTACTCGTACCAGCTTCTCGGGTCCGCGAGTACCAAGGCATCTGTTGTTGCCAACGCCGGGCAGAAACTAGCTTTCTAAGGATGAGTGATAAATCTCGGCGGAGGGGCCAAGTATGAAAGAAAAAGTTAATCGCATATCCGAGCATCTCTACTATGCTATATATGTGAAGCTCTTTCCGTATATAAACCACCTTGTCTTATAAAGGATCATCAAACCCAATATGCTAGCAGTGTTCTTTATGTTTTCGTTGAACATGACCCGATATTAGCCGTAACTAAGCCAGCCCCACATTGAATATACTAAAAAGTACCCTGCGTTACAGAATTTCCAAAAATAGTTGACGTGGAAAGCAAACTGGATTATATAAGAACGCAATAGGTATTTCGCACTATCTACGCATATATTGACATAGCGAGATATTGAATTAAACATTATCAGCCAAGATATCGGCCACCCTTATGTAAACCCTAGCAACATGAGCTGTTAATAAGCATGACTGTGAGCTCTAATGAATAAAGCGCTGTCTCAAAATGCTAAGACGTGTGCTTTTCTTTTTCTCATACGTGTGGATTGGGAGGCTCTAGAGCCTTAGTTGCCATTTGGCTTTTATAAGATCGTGCATGTGGGCAAGATACCTAGGTAAAGGCTCTGTTCCGATTCGCGTGCGCCCGGGAAGCTATGCAGTTAGACCTATGCGTAAAGTTTTTGAATATTACAAACTCCCGGGGTGTAAATCACCATAACTAGATCACAGAATGCGTAGGCTTGCGTCCTCTAGTTCATAGGGATTCTAGGCATAAACTCCGCGATAGCCACCAAATTGACCGGTTCCACGATAGGCTCTCATAGGGTGAATTGAGTTGTTAACATCGTGGACTACACCGATACAATCCACTCGGCTCCATAACACGTCATATGTATTGTAAATATCATATAGAAGTATACATGACGCCGCCGCATAAGTAGCACGACTGGCACTATTTTGACTCAATGATATGATTGACGTATACAAAACGGTGTTATTTCTCTGGGAAATCGTATAATGTCGTGTTCGTAGGGTTGATGATACACAGAGTTAGTATTCAAGCAGATTCATTCCCCATGGCTTTGATGCAGGCAATTTCAAACTCTGGTATCAGACCAACTATACTTCCATCCTAGCTACAGCGGAATTGATGCCGAATAATCCCTCCTTACAATAATCCCTAAGCTCTACCTTTATAAAAGACGAACTCTAGCCGTCCATTTGTAGACATGATGACGGGACCGCTAGTGCTGCTCCCATCGATCCAAACCTCACCAGCACTGCACTTAGACAGCTCCCAATCCTTAGCTGCCTGATTTGGGGAGTCGCCGACCAACTTGGCTAGAGCCTTGGTACCTGTTTGCTTTGTTGTAAGAGCCGAGGGGGGTGCCCCAGTCAGCAAATCTGTATAGCACTTACGGATAACATAGGAGTCATCGGTAGCAGCCACGCTGCCGCCTCCATCGCAGCCTTCGAGGAAGCTGATGTCCCCCCATATCCATCCATTCGGCGCGATACTCGACTTGAACCATGTACCAAGATTATGCACTTTGCCATCCAAGTTTATCTCCGGGATGCCACGGACGACACGACCTTGCCACGTTGGACAAACTGATACGAACGCGGTAGAACCTATAGGAAGCTTGATAGAATTAGGTGGGTGTATCAATATCATGAGGTAGTGTCTTTGAGTAGATAGTCTTACTGAAAGGTACTTCCACGGATGCTCATCACGGCTGTTTTCGTAGAGAAAGTATTTGACTTCTGGCGAGTCATCGTGGTTTGTGATCCAAAATCCAGGCCCGCCCTCGTCGTCGCCAGCTGCATATGAATGGGGTCACTAAGGGTGTCTAGTGACGAGATATTTGATAAACTAGCGACTTACTCGTTGCTATAGCTGGGTCATCTAGACCACCACAGTATTGAATATCCGCATATACTGTCGTGTCTTCATGGCTAGTGGCGCTGAAACCTGCCTTATCAGGCGCATATCCTGCCCGAACACGTTGAGCGAGATGCAGGAGGGACCACCCTAGTAGAGTGGAGATTGTATCGAGCATCCCTGGAGACCTTGAGGTTGTAGTTGTATCCGTTTCTTTTGTAGACCGTGGGAGACGATTTAAGCTAAGTGATTCACCTTGGATCTACGTAGATTTGGTTGATTATGCTTGCGGTGATAGACCCTACGACGGGCACTCAACACGCAGTAGATAGGAGTTCTTGAGTTTCAGATAATATTGCCTTCAAAGGGCCACGAGTAAGATCTCGCCCGAAATAGTTGGAGATAATATATTAATATTCACTCTAGGGTCTGAAGCAGCCCGCTGCCTAATAGTCAAACACTTTTACAACCGGAAAGGTGGAGATCGAATAGCAAACCCCATCCATGGGGGAGTGCATATATGGTGTAATGTTGTGGCCGTGTGAATGTGACTGCGCGGCCCCCTCTTCTCCCCAATATATCTTCCGATACCTATCTCATGATTTGGATACTCACATGTGCTTGTGCCATGACGAGATATATGTCGTAGTGGCTAGTATACGAGACCTGAACTCCCAATGGGAGTCGTGATACTTAGGGACAAGCACCCACCACAGGCATTACGGTGTTACTCGCTCTAGTACTATCGTTCTCATTTTTTCGGGTATATAGGAACTTGATTGGTAAAAGACTGGTATTATTTATGAAAGCCCCGTCACACAACACGACGATTAGGAAAGTGGAAGAACATTACAACGATATTCGATAACCAATAACACGAATCTTCTCCTTCTTAGGAAATTAGCGAAGCCATGAAATACTGCCCTCCCTAGGACAATCAAACCTCCCGAGCTGCTTCGTTGGCATTCTTAATCCGTCTGCGCGAAAACATACGTCTGGTGGTCCGGGTCTGGCGGTACCTGAGATGTAATGCCAAAGGCTGCCTGAGAGATCGTCTCGTCGATCTCCTTGACAGCGGCGACGGTGCCCTTATGTTTGAGGCATGGAGGTAGACGCCCACCGTGGTTGTTGGTAGGGCAGTAGTTGATATCGTTCCTCAACCGCCAAATGAGCGACTCGTGGAGGACAGCATCATGTGGAATGTCTCGTGCGGAGCCATTGTTGAGTGGAAATCGAGTATGGACCCAGATATTCTTTTCCAACTCCCATCGTGTGATAGTGGGTAGCACCTCTACTCTTAGTTAGCCTTTGCCGATGTTTACTACAGCTGTGTGAAGACACTGGAACAAGAGAGAGATATGGATTAAGCAGTACTCACCCATGAATTTCCACAGTAACACTCTGAAAAAGCTCGTTCCACAGCCGAAACTGAGCGAGTCATGTATAGGCCCTGTTAGTGCCTGCTTCTTCTTCTTCTGGTATGCGTGTTTGAAGCCTTTGAGGTGTTTGGAGAACTGAATGGCTGCTGGTTTATCTAATTCACCCACAAGCTCAAGCTCGCGGATCATCCACGCAAGCGGGATGTCGCTCATCTGGAACGGATCACCGCGAACATCTCTGCTTGCTTCCGTTGGTTTTCGAGTCGTAAAGATATTCTTAACCCTCTGCCATATGGTCCACTTGGACGTGTCTGCGTTACTATCGAGGGGATGCTCCGCCACGGCGGGCCATCCACCCCCTACATCACCATGACACCCCGGAAACCAAACCTCCTTTAAATCTTCGTCGTTGTCGGATGCTGCGCGCATATCTTGTGATAGTAAAGCCGGCTTGAATTTCACCCGACACTCGTCGACAGAGACGGCATGCCGGACAAACTGTGCCGTACCTTTCACGGGTACAGGGACGGGGGTTTTCCGTTCCAAAGGCGCAACTGAGTTCACGCAGTCCCAAATGCCGAGAAAGTATACTAAGCGCTTGTTAGCCTCACACGCCCAAATTGTTGATGGACACATTCCTGGGATAACCAACTTTTTATGTTTCTCTCCTCGGTTACCTTCTGGGACCCTGACAGGTATGTGACCTGCTCCTTGCGACAGAATGTGTTGCTGAAGGCCGTGATTTCATCACTGCGATAACAATGGTTAATTATCGTTATCTTGGCTGTGATATTCAAGAATTGCCAAAGTTCTCGAACGCGACAGCATACGACTCAGGCCGGAAGGGGTTTACAGTCTAATATTTGCCCAAGTAAGAAAGAATAACTCCAAAGATTACTTACTGTGCGCGCTCGAACCGATGGCCGTGGGGGTTATGGGTCCCTTCCTCATTGTCTTCTAACATGGGATTGATTCCTTCGGTATGAGCCGATGCGCAGTCATCGTCACAATGTACTTGCTGGGCTTTGAAATCCTCGATTTCACCCGCTAGGTATCGCTGATAGAGACGATAGACGAAAGGAACCATTTCCTCGTTGCCTTTACATAATAACCCCACCGTATTAACCATACGAGCGAGAAACTTGGCACTATTAAATGTGTTAGTTTCTATAATGCCCTTTGAAAGAGTACAATTAAACGGCAAGAAATGTGACTTACGTGAAAGCTCCTCGGCTGAAGCCAAACATATAGATTTTGGCGCCCTTTTAAGTATAAAGATTAGCAACTAGACTACGCTCGTCACTAAATATCGTAATGACTTACAGTGTCATAAAACTTCATTAAGAACCGATACCCAGCCATAACATGAGCATCAAAAGTGTTTCCAATGGCTTGGTCAATAGTCATGGAGATAGAGCTATGAAGCTCACCAAACCATGACTTGTTTACAGACTTCTCATTGATATCATATGTGCCAATCCCAGCTAATAAAACTGTCAGCAGTACTTTTGTGCTGTTAAATTGGCGGGACTCACTCTGATAGTAATGAAACTGTCGAGGTGCATGCCGATTCAGTTTATTCAGCAGCTTGACAACATTGGTATCGGCATTAGAGCCACTGAACGTATTGCCTGTACCATCGAAACACAACACGAGCTTCTTGGGCTCGAGGAGCGCCTCCGCTGCCCCATTGAGGGCCGCCCCGTTCGTATGGCCGTTTGTGTCACCCATTGAAGAAACCGGGGAGATGAAGGAGGAAGAGAAATGGGCAATGGGGAAGTGAATTGTACAGCAGTAAGTAGTAGTTAAGACAATAAGCTGTCTAGTTCAATCATGATACTCTCGAATCTAGATGAGGTAACGGGTTCATAAATTCATTTTCTTCCCTGATCTGTGCGCTGCTGTTGTCACCCTCTCGGCATCCCCTAGCCGATTGATCCATCCACCCCCGTCGTAACCAAGTGTGATGTTTGATAGCTGTTGTCTTTCCTCTCACCCACCACCCTCCTTGGTGGCTAGCTGTAAGAGACATGGCATTCTGTTGGTAGCCGCTAGACACAAGCTGGCTCTCGACATGGTACTACGCACTGATTTGAGCTGGTAAGTCTATAGGCTGCGGCTATAACTTTTGCTTACCATATTGCCACCTATCAAAGAGCCGAACGTTTCTCTGTGGCTTCAGCTAGCCGCAATGCCATTTGCGGAGCCCGCATATCCTTGGCAATACATATATGCGGATTACTGCCGTTTTCTTCATGGTGTTCAGCTGGCCACAAGCAATATAAATTTCTTGGCAAAACATCCAATTTGACGGTTCGGGACGCACCGCTCATTAGTCTGGGCTGGATGGAGAATGCTGCAGGTAAGCTATTTCGACCGGGGGCCACTATGTGTATTCTATAATCACCTCATGAACCTAACGACTAGGAACATATCCGTTGACGTACTAGAATCTACAGTGCCTGATTGGCTACCCTCCACCGAAGTGTACATGAAGCTTTGGGGACTAGGCAGATCCCGGCTTCACCCAGCCAAACATGACGCTGCTATAGATTCACCGCTCGTGTAACTGGTTCACGTCGCTGTGTAACAGTTCCAATAGCGGGGAAAAGGATCGTCCCTCGACCGGCAAATTGATGCACCATCAAGAGAAAGACTCTGGTTCGGACGAAGATGATCAGTGCATACATACAGCTGGGGTGTATACAGCTGGTAATGTATGCAGCTGATAGTAGGGTATACAGCTGATAATAGAGTATACAGCTGATAGTGTATACGGCTGGTATTCCACACCATGTAAGTAAATCTTGACTGTATTCAGCCCTTTACAGTAGGTAGGTAAACTCTTGAGAAGGCTGCTGAGCCAGCCCAACCTTTCGAATCCAATTTTTGGTTGACACTAAATTCGGATTCTATAGTTCGCAACTAGGAACAGAACCACCTAACGGACAATCCGTCACCCATTTGCGTTAACCGCTGGCATTTGTGCCTCGTTGTTATCTTTACCGCTTCATGCGACCGTCCGGGCCAAGTGAAAGGGTTGGGGAACCAACCTTGCCTGAGGATGCAACGCCACAAAGCTGGGGGTTGAGGGATGCTCGGGCTGAGACCTGAAAGACCACGGGTGGCGATTGGCTTGAATATCTTATCCGCTATGCACCTTGAGCAAGCGATGGGTAAACTGCATCTAGGTCGCGATCAGATGCTTCGTCACTGTCGCCGTCCCCGAACACCAACGCACCAGTGGCTGATTGAGACCCGCGTAGACCAACGATGCGCGCCTAAAACTGCAGATGTGACCTTATGAGCTATCTCTCTACAGGACACCCGCGGGGTGGCGAATATGAAAGAGAGGGGGTGAGTATGTCGGGGTTCCGGTGTGATCAGCTCATACCTAGTCAAGTATTCGAAGCGTTGTTTTGGTATAAATGAAGGCAGTGTAGAATAGAAAAAGGGAAACATGTAATTTCTCCCTTACAAATCTCACAACCAAGCGCTCTTCTGGTAACGCTTGATCTAAAACACATAATGGCTACAGAAGAAAAATTCCAGGCCGGGGAGACCTACAGTGACTCTCCACAGCAGTCGTCAACCGACTTCTTGGCCGATCCTGTGAAGGTTGCTACGGCCTTGCTCAAAGACTATTCTGGTCTTCGAAGTCAAGCATCTCTTACAGACATTGTAGAGTTGATTAAGGAATTGACGAACCCGGGGAAACCTCTAGATGACAAGAAGGGGTAAGTTGACTCCTATTTGAGGATGGAAACTTAGCGACTCTAACAAACATTAGTACTACTGAGCTGTTGATCGGCATTCTCACCTCTCTGCCCTCTACCTCGGCTGCTCGAACCCACCTAACGAACAAGCTCATTGATACACTTTGGGGCAATCTTCAGCACCCTCCCCTGAGCTATGTTGGCGGTGATGTCGAGTATGTAGTCGTGGGCTCTGAGGCCGCTGCGGCCTTGGATAAGCCGAAAGCGACTGATGTCATTGAGTTTAAGGCGCCTGATAGCGATATCATGCTCCGCGAGGTGGTTCCGCAATCCCCTGATGGGCTCCATCAGTACCGTATGCCCGATGGTAGCTTTAACAACATCCTTCAGCCAAATCTCGGCAAGGCAGGTACACCATATGCCAAGTCAGTGAGAAATATGAAACGACTTCAAGGTGTCAAGCCAGATCCTGGTCTGTTGTTTGATCTCTTGATGGCTCGAGAAGAGGGCACTTTCAGAGAAAACCCGGCGGGTATCTCATCTATGCTATTCTATCACGCGTCAATCATTATTCACGACATCTTCCGAACTAGTCGTACAGACATGAACATATCTGATGTATCTTCTTATCTGGACCTGGCTCCTCTGTATGGTTCTAGTCTCCAAGATCAGCTCGAGATCCGAACTATGAAGGGGGGCAAGCTAAAGCCAGATACCTTCCACGAGAAGCGTTTGCTCGGACAGCCTGCTGGAGTCAATGTCATGTTGGTTCTATACAACCGCTTCCACAACTATGTCGCGGATATCCTTCTCAAAATAAACGACAACGGCCGCTTTACGCTAGCTTGCGCAGATAATGCAAGCCCAGAAGACAAGGCCAAAGCCGTTGCCAAGCAGGACCATGACCTCTTCAACACAGCCCGTCTCATCGTTGGCGGATTATACGTTAATATCAGCTTGCACGATTATCTGAGGGCTATCACTAACACACACCATAGCAAGAGTGATTGGACCCTAGACCCTCGTGTTGATATCACTAAGCAATATGATGGCGAAGGTGTTCCACGAGGTGTAGGTAACCAGGTCAGCGTCGAATTCAATCTACTATACCGATTCCACTCGTGTATATCCAAGAAAGATGAGGGCTGGATCAACAACTTCTTCCTCAAACTCTTCCCTGGCCGTAATCCAGATGACCTCAAGAATGTGAGTTGGGCTGAGCTTGGACAAGCTCTCTTGACCTTCGAGCAGAGTATCCCCAAAGACCCGAGCGTCCGCACATTTGATGGGCTCGAACGTCAGGCCGATGGTACGTTCAAGGATGAGGATCTGGCTCGTATCTTGAAGGAAGCAATGGACGACCCTGCTGGCATGTTTGGTGCCCGTCATGTCCCCAAGGCACTGAAGATTGTCGAGGTGCTTGGTATCAACCAGGCCCGTAAGTGGCAGATTGCATCGCTCAACGAGTTCCGTGAGTTTTTCGGGCTCAAGCGATGGGAGAAGTTCTCCGACATCAACTCTGACCCCAAGATTGCGCAAATTCTTGAGCAACTCTACACAGACCCTGATATGGTTGAGTTCTACCCTGGTCTAATGATCGAAGACACCAAGCCTGTTAGAAATACGGGTACTGGAATCTGTCCTACCTATACCCTGGGAAGAGCTGTGCTCTCCGACGCCGTTACGCTCGTGCGCTCGGATAGGTTCAACACGATTGATTACACCGCCGCCAACTTGACTAGCTGGGGTTACAATGAAGTACAATCGGACCCTAAGACCATGGGTGGTTCCATGTTGTACAAGCTAATACAGCGTGGTCTCCCGGGCTGGTTCCCATACAACTCGGTTGCTATCATGCAGCCCATGTACACCAAGAAGGCTAATGCTGCCATCGCTAAGGAGCTCGGCACCCTTGACCAGTTCACGTTGGACGACCCCAAGGCGCCGCCCAAGCCTGTTGTTGTGACTACTTGCGCATCTGTCAGAACAGTCCTCAACAACCCTAAGCAATACGTTGTTCCTTGGGTGCCACCTCTAAATGCCTTATTCCCTGGCAAGAAGGATTTCAGTTGGTTCATGCTTGCTGGTGATGCGCCTGTCAATTACCAGGAACGTGCAAACATGGTGAAGGCGCTCAAGAAGATTCCGAATCTGAGGAACACCATACACGATTTCGTAGCGCAAATTGGAGGAGAGCTCATCCAGAAGGAGTCGTTCGCTCTCGCGGACGGTCTAAACCAGATTGACTTCATCCGCGATGTCGCCATTCCGCTGAACGCGCGATTGCTCGCCGACATGTTGTATTTCGACATGAAGAGCGACGAGAACCCAGACGGCGTTCTCAGCCCTGTGGATCTCTACACACATCTCTTGAACATCCGCATCTGGGGCGTGAACAACAACGATCCTGCCCAGGCCTGGAACCGCCGCCGCCGAGCCCAGGAGGGCGCCAAGGTTCTGATTGACACCACCCGCCACCTTGTCGACGAGGTCGTGCGCGCGCGCGGCCTCGGACTCGGCATCGCTTCGACCTTGGCTAACACCTTCACGCGCAAGGCCTACATCAAGAAAGACTCCCTGCGCTCCTGCGGCTTCAAGCTCGTCGATGAGCTGCTAGCCCAGGGCAACTCAGCCGAGCGTGTCACAGACAACCTCTGGCTGACCGCCTTCGGCGGTATTGGTGCCCCTATCACCGCGGTATGTTGCACCCTATGCTCCCCTATCTTGCTAGATTGAAGTCTGAATGCTGATTGCCTGAGCAGTTCTACGAGATCCTGGAATACTTCCTGCGCCCGGACAATTCGAAGATCTGGGGTGAAGTGCAGAACCTCGCCCAGAAGGGAGACGATGACACCCTTCTCAACTACGTGAGGGAAGCTCAGCGCCTAACTACTACGCAGCGCAATGTGCGTTACGCTGTTGCGCCTGGCGAGCTGGAGGGCCAAAAGGTGGAGCCTGGACACCCCGTCGTCATGTTGCTTGTGCGTATTCCCGTCTCTAGACCCCATTCGCGCCCTAAGCAGCTGCTAACCGAATTCTAGGGTGAGGCTGGAAGAAGCAAGACAGAGGTCGAGGACCCTCTGACCTTCAACCCTAATCGCAAGCCTAACGACGTCTCGGCATTCAGCTACGGCCAGCACGAATGTTTGGCGAAGGAGCTGGCCCCTGCCTTCATCCTTGGTCTCGTGAAGCTCGCCGCCGACCTCAAGAAGCTTCGTCCGGCCCCCGGTCAGATGGGCGAGGTCAGGACGATCTATGTCGGTACCGAGAAGGCCTATCTCAATGATAGTTGGTCATACCTTGGCTTCGACGTTAGCAGTAAGTTTTCTCTCGCTCCTTTTGTATGGTTCTTTTGATTCTAACTGGTTCGATAGCTTGGAAGCTTCATTTCGATGGCCACGGTAAGGGTACATTCACGGGAGAGCGGCAACCGACGAAGCCGATGGAAATGCAGGAATACTACTTCCAGCTCCAGAAGCGCAAGGCCGAGCTTCTAGCCAAATTAACCTAGTAGTTTCATGGTTGCGTCTGGAATGACATATGGTCGTGGCTAGTGTTCTAGGTATTTACTAGTTTTTTCAGAATAGTTACCTGTTCACAATAAATCAGTTAATGAATGAATCCTATATCGTGTCTAGTGTTTATGATGGTGCCGACGTCCTAGCAACATGAACAACGTCAGGGACACGTCCTGAGTTGGAGTACGCATACAGTAATAGGTGTGGAATACAGTACGGTGTGTGCACTAAAATAAGCCACTATAAGACGCCATTGGTAGCGCTCCCGCTGTGGGTACAGTAACCTGACTCCTGGGTCCTGTCCCTGGAGCTTACCCTGCCTACCCAAAGCTCCTATCTTGACACCATTCATATGCTTACTTGACTCCACCTAATATTTATTGTCATCATCAAGCTATCTACGCATATCTGTATATAGGTAGGTAGGTATGTAAGTCATTAGCATTAATAGAAATTGAGAATTTTAAAGGGTATATAAATTTTCGAGACTAAGACTATAAAGTTTAGTAATCGCCAACGCTTTAAAAGTCCGAGGGACCCAACCATTAATTTAACAAGAAACCAAGCGTCCGGGTTCTCTGTGAACTACATATATGGATACTGACGCGATGCCGGAGCCTCCGGCTGGGAGGGAACAGCAATGCGAAAGTCGCTGAGGTAATGCCGACGATCTATTCTCTTCAGGGTTTATTTTGCATTTTGAAGCCTCGTCATTGGTTCCACTTAGTGTAATTCGCCCTGAATGGTAAGAGCTGAAGCGTAAGAACCCCAGCAGAAATATCCCAGAATAGAAGCACAGTAAGCAAGCTTGTCAGGGGACACCATTCCGGAACGTCAGACAAAAATGTAGGGAATCATTATCTGATGGCCGAGCTCGAGCTCTATTCCTCACTCTTTGCATCTACTCATCGACAACGCCAGAGAAGCAAAGTGGCAGATTGCAGATTGGCAGACCTCACTTTTCATGAACCGCCGATTCGTATCTTTAGAGGCTTCACGCAACGAGACTTTCGGAGAGCGCTCTTTCCTGCCTAGGCACTCAGCAACAGCCTACAAGTCCAACATGGCCTCCAACGTGGGCGCGTACCTCGAGAGGTTCTTCCCGTCGGGGGGCGCGTACGACGAGCTCGACGCCGACGCGGACCCGGCGGTCGCGCAGGAGCGCTGGCTGAAGAAGTACTACTTCGCGCGCGCGGCCTTCTCGCTGGTCTGGGTGGCGGCCGCCTTCACGGTCGGCGACGCGTACTACGTCGTGGGCGCCGTGCTGCTCGTGATCTACCCGCTGTGGGACGCGGCGGCGAACCTGGTGGACGCGCAGCGCAGCGGCGGGCTCGCGAACAACCAGACGCAGGCCGTCAACCTGCTCGTCAGCGTCGCGACGACGGGCCTCGTGCTGCTGGCCGTGTTCATGGGCATGCACTGGGTCCTCGGCGTGTTCGGCGCCTGGGCCATCCTCTCGGGCCTCATGCAGCTCGGCTCCGGCGTGCGGCGCTGGCGGACGGCCGGCGCGCAGTGGGCCCAGATCCTCAGCGGCGCCCAGTCCTCCTTGGCCGGCGGCTTCTTCATCTTCCAGGCCACGCAGCCCATGGAGCCCTCGATCAAGAACATTGCCGGCTACGCGGCGTTCGGTGCCTTCTATTTCTTGGTCTCCTCGCTGTCGCTGGCCATCAAGGGACTGCGAGCACCGAAGCCGAGCAACGACGACTTTTGAATTGGTTAGCGTACTCGTCAGGCTGGTTGGTCGAATGGGGGAATAGATTAGGGGGTCTGGATTTTTGGTTGGCTGATGAATGGTGGGGTTTTGGGCTGCGTCACCCGGGTCGTTAGGGGGGACATGTACATAAGCCAGGACCAGAGAGTACTACCTAGGTATGTTTCTACATGTAGGCAGTACTCACGAGATACGACGCAAGACAATAAGACTTGATACCTTCTAGTGTATTACACCGAGCCACGTTAATGCCAGATTTTTACTTATTATCTTGGACCCGTAGGAACGAAACCATCAGATTAGGTACTATTCCTACAACATGCAATCGCTCGATTACTTATGCTATTGTAGCAGTAGGCAGTGGTTGCTTGAGCTCAGAATATAAGGCGATACCTACCTACAAGATACCTAGGTAATCTGGAGGCAAGACAGGCGCATCTACATACATGTATTGTACGAGTATATACCCTGACAAACAAATGGGAGTTCAGTAGAGGTAGAGCTACTGAAGTACTTATTTACCTAGGTACTCAACCCACAAGTGACCGGTAGGGCACTGAATTTACCGAATTGTGCCTTACACATATACGTATATATCTAGGTACCACCGTGTTGACTGCAGGTGCCCGTGACCTCATACGGGAATGTGCATATATATCACCCTTATATACCTACCTTAATGTGCGTACATATGTATGTAGGGCCGGGCACTAGGCATCCAGCTGGCGTGATTCATCTGATAGAGGTGGCCGGACCATCATCTTGTCTAATATTTCCCCGCCTTTCACAGCAACTTGTTTCACAACCAACACAGTTTAGCACTTAAACAAGGATCACCTCAAGCTTGTTTTCGTGTTGATCGATTGACAAGACCTACCTGCGAAAAGAACACGCCTGAATTCCGTATCTAAGCGCTGCGCTTCTTAGGGTGGCACAAATTGAATCACGATGCTGAAGCTCCTAGTTGTTGCCTTTCCGTTGGTATGTCTACCCACCTTATCTATCGCTGCTAGTAAGTGAAACAAAAAAAGTACAAAACTAACGCGCGCACCTTAGTTGATGCTTGCTTCTATCGGTATTGCCATGTAAAGCTTCCCTTCAGCACTGATATGATTGTATCTAACACGGCGTTGCAGCTATGTGCAATATGCAACGAGCACTCTATCATTCCCCATCCCGACGGCAACAACTGTACTCACAATCCTACTTCCTCTCTTCGCTGTCGCCAATATCATCTACACGCCCCTGTTGAACCGTCTTCTTAAACGGCCAACCCTTCAACTCTTGCTTGTGCCGGCACTGCACATCCTCCAGGGTGGCATTACCGTTATCATTGCGACACTGGCAGCTCAGGGATTCGTCCCTGACTCAACCCTAGATTGCAAACTCGAGAAAGACTGGCAGCTACTTTGGCATAATCACGATTTTCGTGCAATCGAGCGTATCCAAAATGCATTTGATTGTTGTGGTTTCAACTCCGTTGTTGACCGCACTTGGCCAAAACAGTGTGCTGAGATATACAACCGAGATATGTTCTGCAATGTACCGTGGCGCGCATCTATGCAGCGCACCTCTGGTCTACAATTTGCCGTCGCCGTTTTAGCTGGCATCATCCAAGTAAGTCTAACACCCTATGGTCCAACCCGATGTATCAAATCATAGTTGAAATAGCTGACCAGGAGAAGTTGGCACATCTCGTATACCTGAGACAGCGCGGACAAAGAAGAAATGCCGCTCAGGATTTCAAAAATCTTCCTCGACAAGTTGAAGATGGTGATAGCGAGCGGCTAATCGAAGATAATTATCACGATAGCGACGACGAGGGAGCTAGCGTAGACCAGAGCGCGTCTGGGACCAACTCACCAGACACCCGAGATAATGCTCCTCATCGAGTTGAGCCTTCTGGCTTGGGCCATGACGAAGCAAATGAATGGCGATCGTAGGATGTATGAAGACATTAGTGTGTATAAGCCATCTTTGACTTAATTGATGTCTCGGCTTGATCTTACTCCATACCTAGGGGTAACCTCAGCATGGGACATGGGAGCACTACAAGGGAGGACCTGGCGTTTTTATGGAAGGAAATGGTTCTTATGAAGAACTTGAGATTGCGTTTTCTTTGAGGTTTAAAGGAAATGTGTACACTATAAGCCTGGAACTCGCTTGTTCTAGTTACCTGATACGCCTCTCATTTTTGGTGCTGGGGTTCTTGAGGTTCTAAGCTAAATAATACGAAATTCAAACAACCCGCTTAAGTTCCTACTATAATATCAAGCCTTCCATACTTCTTATTCTAGAATTCGTTGTGATAACATATACCGCTGCAAGAGACCTAGAGAGGTATGTAAGGACACGATGTGCTGATTATTCATATCTAACCTTTTCGCTCTTGCGTTCTAGTTATACATATTATCAGGCAGTTTAAATTTAACTACAAGCGTTACTTCGATAGTACGAATCTGCCATAATCAGCGCAGGTAATTAGCAGGTTTATAGCATTGGTAATGGACACTAGATACATGAGCTTGGGGGTCGATCAAAGATCAGAGGTTGAGTTTAACCCTCAGTTGGCCGTAAGTATCCTGGGACTTGTTAGTTTCGACGACATCGAGTCAGGGCGAACAACAAGTATTTGTGAATACGAAATCTGCTTTGGAAGCCATTTGAACGAATGCGGCTTAAAGAAGGGGGCCCCATGATCCTAGAGAACTAGAATTATAGGGCCTTCCTGAACTGGAATTGGCTATTAGCAAAAGGTGCGGTGCAGGACCGTCTTTCATTATCATCAATCATTCTCTCGTGATCAGAGAGGTATATCTAGATAAAAATGAGCACGCTAGGAATCTACACTGATTCATACCCATAATCTTCATCATCCCTCCTCGCGCGATACAGCGTGGCAAAACGCTAAGGCTTGGGTATAGCGAATAGATACCACACCGCACCCCAAACACCGAGCTCCATTCCCTCGAACCAACACAGCCTAGCCTCAGTGTTTCGCAGCGTCCTTCTTCCTCCTCTCCTCCAGCACCAAGCCGTCAAACCGGTAAAACGCCGGCAGGCCCTCGACGAACGTCGCCAGCACCCACAGGAGCCACACCGCGCTCCCAGGCTCAACCCCGTACCTCGCGAGTCGGGAGCGCGCCATCCACCACGCCTCGCCCAGGTGTAGCGCGAATACGGGGATGGCGATGGCCTTGACCAACCACACGAAGCCAGCAGCGCCAAAGGGGAAGCGCGGGTCGAGCGCCGCCCACGCCGCCGTGCCGGGGCGCACGAGGCCCGCCGCGACCGCCGCGGCGCTGACGAAGTACGCCAGGACGCCCACCGCCGTCACCAGCCCCGCGCCCGCGGCGGGCGCGAAGCGCGCTATGCGGATGTCGCTGAGCCCGAGGGCCGCCTGCGCCTGCGCGGCCATGTCGACGAGGCGCACGCGCGCGTCGGCGAAGGATTTCATGGGCGGCGAGAGCGGCACGGTGTGCACGCCCGAGGCGGACTTGATGGTCATGGTGGTGAGGGTCAGGTCGGTGAGCTGGGGGGCGGCGGAGGCGGATGGGGAGAGGCCGTTGAAGGCGCGCAGGTAGAGCTTGAGCTCTGCTGCGTGGTCCTTGTTCATGTGCGCTATGATGCGCGGTCTGGGGTCGTTGGCGGCCATGGCTATGCTTCGGTCGGGTGACGGGTCGGGGGAGGGAGTGCGGCTTGTGGGAGCAAGCTGTTGCTTTGCTTGTTGAGGCGGTGGGATAGGAGGCTTGAAGGGAGCTTAGCTTCGCAGGGACATTTGGGGAGCGCGGATCGTTGTGTATGGCTAATCGGGATATTTAGCTAAGCTTTCTCAGTGCAGCCGGTTGCCCCGCGCTAGGGTGGCCTGTACCTAGCTATAATAATTGCAACTGATGATTGACTGGAATTGACAATAACCTAAAACAAGTGGAAGTATACACAAATAACTTATAAAAAAGTAGGCATATAAGAGAAATCAGAACCGTAATTTAGGCAGGCTCTGAGACAACATGGGAATAGTCCAGATTGAGGATTTGATCGAGGCTACGTACCTACTTCTATACCACATGGATTTTACCTACATGAGCAAAGACACGCAATAATAATTTCAAGAGGCATTTCAATGGTTTTGTTTAATATTTGTAGATTGAAGTCGTAGCAGTATCAGCTTTGTTTTGAGCTGCTATCTATTGACACTAACTGCCAATCTTACTGCTAGCTTGCAATATGCACGCATCTTGCTTTCGTAGGGGTTCGGCTTAGACAGATCTAATTATCGATAATATTATGCTCGAAGCTCATCGCTCGAGTGTTCTATCAGCTGCACTGAGAGTAGTATGGGGGGCTAACCGCCTTGCAAGAAAGGCCCGCCTGGCTAAATGTTAGTCCCTTCGTAGTGACGCACGTTAGCAGGAAAACTTACAGCGCAGGTCGTGCAGCCCGTGTATCCATTTCCACCGCACTGCTGGTACATCGCCTGAGCACACACGGCACCACCACCGGAGCCGGAATCCCCACCGGAGCCAGAGCCACCAGCGGGTGGTGGGGCTGCGATGGCAGTCCCAACCGGACCAGCGCCAGCGGTACAAGTCTTAGCACAGCCAGCGCTGCAGGCCGAACCGGCAGTCTTGGTAAGTCCGGCGGGAATGACGGCGGGCCCTGGGTTCGCGTAACTGCTCATCTTGGCGTGGATGTTCACTTGGATACCAGGGTCGGATGCCTTGAATGCCCCAGGAAGCTTCACGCCCGCGGGGAGGGTGCCAGAGCCACCGCTGACTAGAAAGACACACAAGAGTCAGAAACTCGTATTAAAAGCAGAAGTTCTAGAGAGTGAATCCAGATATCCCCTCCTGAATGCAGAATCCCGGGATAGCTGTGGTAATCATCACTCACCTGTGATCTGGTAGCATGACATGTAAAATTGAGCACCGCCAGACTGGCCAGCAGTGTGAAGAGCAATAACCTCGGCACGGAGTAGGTAGTCGCCAGATGGAGTGTCCGCAGGGATTGGGACATCCATTTTACCGCAGCAAGCATTGAGATCGTTGGTGCCCCAGTTGTCGCCGTCGCCTACAGATCCCTTTGCAGACCAAGAGTCGGCGAAGATCTTATACCAAGAGGTTGAGCCATCGGCCGTTGTGGCATCTGGTACTTGGCTCAGGTATACATTGACCGGGCCATAATGAGCGCCCCCGATTGCTTCCGAGGAGCATTTCCTGTCCCCGGGTTGCTGCCGAGTTATTAGTTAATGTTGCCTATGGGGTTCGTCTGTCGTACCGCGTGCATCTCGACTGTGACTGTGGACCCTGCCTTGACAGCACATTTGCCACTAACACCACGGGTGCCGCCAACATTGCATCGAATATCGTTACTATTGACATTGGTCACGGGGTTGTTGTTCGCGGGCATGCGAACGCATTGGGATCCGTGCACCGCAAGTTAGCATCGTCCGCGACCACAATCATGCAGGGAGACTTATAAAGTCGACACCATCTACCCATAAGCTCTGGAAGAGAGAATGGCCTGCGGCCTGGAAGGCGAGAGTCGCCGAGACCAGCGCGTAAGTTGCGGACTTCATTTTGTTAATAAGTGAGCTAAGCCAAGAGCGCTTGTAATCTCACTGGGGACGAATAGACCTGGAGCTGCGAGCTGGTTTAAGGATAGGGCACGTCGACTCAGGTTATATCTCTCCCATGCGCCGAATGCAACAACGAGGTACCATATATCCTCTACATCTCGTCGGTGAAATAGCGCCGAATGCTATTAACACGTGAATGAGGACAATAACTAGGAGATGTGTGATTGGCTGTGCGACTTGTAGGTGCATAGATGGAACTGCCGTTGGCGGCTGAATGCCCCAGGTTTTCCACCTAGCCCCAACCCACGGATCGTAGAGAACGTATCCATCAACCGCTCGACTGTCGAGTGACGCTTGGATTTAATATAGATTCTGTGACTCCAACCCACATCGGAGCGTAGAGTGCCGGCAAACAAGACGCCAACGGCAAGTAATTTGGATTCCATCGAGTAGTAGGTTAGGCGGGCCGAATATGGAATGTACTTGAGAATACATCTCTATAAGCAGCTATTACTGTGACAGATCTGCAAGCACCTATATTGAGGCGACGGTTGCCCCTTTGAAGGGGCCTTTTGTAGTGGCGAACCCGCCATAAAAGGCGATTTAGATGACACTCAAATTCGAGGCGGTGCGGCCGAGGTTGGTAAGATGGCGAGCGGATATCCGTCTATGCATCCGCAACTACTGCGTAGATAGGCCTTCTAGAAACATTCTATGCCTTGGTAATTTGGCGTGAATTGAATGGATTCAATGCGAAACTCTATGATGCTCGAAGCCTCATCAGTTGTATCCCATAGCAGACTTCCACCAAGAGGCTAGGCCCCTCTGCTCCATGCAATAGCCAAACTCAGTCACTGACGCAACTTCTTCGAAATTGCTCTGAGGGTTTTGGCTTGGCACCAATACTTTGTTCTCAGCTGGCTTTTGAGGACATTGAAAGTCCTTGTATCGAAGGCCTCGTACAAAACTGACCCAGGCATGAACGCCAGCTTCTGTGCCTTCGGCGTACATGATGCCGGGCGACCCGCCACTTCTAATAAGCACGAAGAACAGCGCATGTTGTGATGCTGCCTTCTTCACGCGTTGGAGCTTCTTGCGGCTAGTAATGTGGTGAGTTCGAATGAGAGCCGTGAAGAGACTCCTAGATGTAGGATTCTGCATAGCTAGCATTGACACGTTTCGTCGCAACTAGGTATATATTTATGGCTTAGCATGAAACACCTGAACCGATCAAAATCCAAAATTGACTGCTGTCATGTTCACACATTTACCTAGGTAGTACCTATGTAGTATTTATTTATATTGAAATTATACTTTTAAGTACCCGGTACCTAGATATGTATATAAATGAGAGAGATATTTAGCTATCGAAGATTCAGACTTATAGAGTATATAGGTAAC
Organism: Hypoxylon argillaceum; assembly: GCA_022495175.1. Taxonomy (NCBI): domain Eukaryota; kingdom Fungi; phylum Ascomycota; class Sordariomycetes; order Xylariales; family Hypoxylaceae; genus Hypoxylon; species Hypoxylon argillaceum. The sequence goes on along the minus strand of MU378215.1, from coordinate 23,346 downwards.
TAGACACGCAGTTATCCAGTGCTTACTCAGTTTAGCAGATGTATATACATGGCTTATCTAGATTCTAATATGTAAATGAAGAAGAATAATATTATATCTGTGGTCTAAATATGGGTATGTGATCACCATCATACACCCTGCCACTACCATCGTAGGGAGTTTCTGATTTTGGCTCAGACTTCCAGGTCTGGGCGATTGTTTCCAGTATGGGCTGTCCACCAGCACCGGTAAGCTTCAAGTTTGGAGGAGGATATGATGTTAATTTTACGGAGTGGTCCCTATTGAGAGGCCCGGGATAAGAGACTGAGTTATTGACACTGGAGAGGTGGGGAGGCTCATGATTGGCGTATCCTGTTACATCGGCGACGAATTGGAAGACATTGGCCCCAACATCAAATCGACCGAGATGCGGTAACTCCCAGTTGTTCTCTACCGTCGACAAAATCGAGAAATGTGTGTAAAATGTGTCGTCAGTAGATCCCTTGAGTTGCTCGGGCACAGCATTGCCTAAGAGCAAAGAGGCAATGCGATTCGGTTGAGTATAATCCTCTGCCTCGTCATATGTCAATTGCACAAGTGTTTTCTCAGCGAACGCCCCATCGGTTAATAGGGGCTTCAAAAATTCGCGAGTCCAGTTTGTCGCATAATCTAATGTAGTATTGTGTCCATCATTAAGCATGTTTGGGGACATCATAACGAATTGCTATAGAGTGAAAGGTTAGAAATATCTGCTGGTTGGTAGACGAAGTCGAGTCAATGGGGGCGCCTTTGGAATACATACCGGTACAGTACCAGCAGCAAAGTCAGTTTGGAAATCGTTAAGTGATTGCAAGTTGAGCAGTCGGTTCCCATCAAGGTTAACCGAGTCGTACGAGACGAAAGGGCTGTTCCGCCTAGTTAGCCCGTATTATAGTCTAAGTCAATTCTCACGAGAGCGTACTTATGCTTTCGCACATAATCCCACGTGCCATTAGGAGACTGGTTTTCCGGCCGCCCTACGCTAGCCTCCGCCATATAGCCAGGGCCTGGCATGCCTTCGAAATACCCTCTCCATGATATTTGCTTCGGCTCGAGAAGGTCGACGACAGTAGAGACGTTGGAAGGGATTCGAACGAGATCATCGTGGTCTAAGCCCCAGTAATCCCCTGCGACAGCAGCTAGGTAGTTGGGCTGGCTGGGGTGCGTGTGCGCATAGTAACGTGTTTGCAAAATGCCAAATCGTTTCAAGTCGGCGAACGCAGAGTCTACGGCGACTTTATCAAAGTCCTAGGAGGAGATCGAAGTATTAGTTGCTGAGTCTAAGATAGGAATGGGACTTGTCCGTCGGACCGGCGATATTGACTGACCTGGTTCTCAAGCCATATACTTATGAATCTATCAAATGCTCTACCGGGGACTACTGCAGCATCTGACCAGCCTAATAAACAGCCTAGAAATAGGCCAGTTAAGAGGGCTAACATGGCAGCTGTCTCATTATGGAACTGGCTTAGGTAACGTTGTGGCTAGCACATTTAGGTTTTGCTGAAGTTGGGATGGCATCTGACAGCAGGCACGGATGCGCCCGGCACTTCATCTTTACCTACCTAGGTATGTAAGCCTACAGCCTACCTCTGCGTACGATTGGTATGCAGTTAAACATAACGTGATTTTATTAGACTCATGGAGCAACCGGATTGGATACCTAATATTGGGTAGGTAGATACCTATCTACAGAGTACTACCTATATAAAAATGGTTATTTTCAAGTATAATTTCTATACTTTCGTTGTCTTGATTCTAAGTTGGACAGCCTGTTGAGCAAATAACCTTAGGTGTTTTACTAGTACCTAACTATGAGGTATTTTAGCATACAAGGCGGCTTGGAGAGAATGGATATGTCTTACATGCATACCTACCTAGATCCTCCAATTGGTGTATCTGATTATATGCATAGCCTGCATATACCTACTGGCCAAAGGGATAACTAAATATATTGCTCGGATAAGTTTTTCCTTAATGCCGAGCTCCGAGTACCAAATCCGAGGCTCGGACAAGGCAGCAGTCAGATGAAAAAAATGTATGATTAATCTTATCAGATCAACTTACATCATCTACCAAGGTATTGGAACCAATTGCCAACCCGATTGTAGCATTGGCGCTAATACCATAGGTAATTATCGATGTTAGGCCTCAAGCATACACGCATATGAGTGTGAGCCAGCTCCTCGGAACTCGTGATCATTGAAACACTATACTACGACAGACCTGCGCTTAACAAGATGGAAGACTCGAGGGACGTAACAAAGAAGCATCACATCGAGGATGATGACCAGGATGACCATGACAGTGTAGAGGATAGTCAGCAAGGCTCGACACGAAAGCGCCACCGAGTGCGACTTTCATGTCTTGAATGCCGGAGGAGAAAACTATCATGCTCGAGAGAGTTGCCGTGTGATCGTTGCATCAAGTCTGGTACTCCTGAGCGATGCACGTATGAGTCAAGACCTAATGCCAGTGGAGTGCCGCCACCGCTGCCGACGACACTGCCGACGCCGATAGTAACAGCTGCGGCAAGGCATACATTCAACCCGGCGGAGAATCCCTATGTCTCCTTCGTCACAGAAGCGCGTCGTCCCAGCGGTAGTCAGCATCCTGCTCGCCAGAATGCTGATGGTGTTGTTCTAAAAGACTCGTCACGGGACCATGAGCGCATCAGAAAGCTTGAGCTAGAAGTTGCTCAGCTTAGAAATGCGCTAGCAAAGCAATCATCTGTGGATGGCAGCACGATTGTTGCCTCCCCTGCAACGACCCGAGAAGCGACTAAAGACACGCCACCCGCGCACTGGCCCCAATCTGTTGTTCCATTCGTAGACCCGGACGGAGTTGCGCGGATGAAGGCCTCAGAGAACGCAATGTGTATAAAAAATAGATACTGCGGGCCACATAATGCCTGGTCGGCACTGAAGGAAATCACTGGCATATCCCATTTTATGAAAGAGACAGCGGATGAATGGTTACGGCCTCTCAATATTCAGAAGAAGGATCGAGAGAAAAGGAGACAGGATCGCGATAGACAGGCTGCCGAGCCAAAACCTGCTTTAGAAGCGTGCTTGCCCTCCAGGGAAGAGACGGACTCGCTTGTGACCGTTTACTTGGATCACTTTGAGCAGCTTCATCGAATTGTTCACATCCCGACTTTCCGGAAGGAATACGCCTCATTCTGGGACCCAAACTATACGAGGCCTGCTTCGATTACAGCCCTCGTGCTATCAATGATCTCAGTATCCTGTTGTCTGGGAATACAAACCTCTAGCCAATTTATTGGCCTCAAGTCAAGTGCACATGCCTTGGCTGAAAAGTGGGTTAAGGCCTGCGACAGCTGGCTCGGTCAACAGAGCTACAAACACCGTAAGCTCGTGCACTATCAGATCGAATGCCTTTTGTACCTCGCTAGGAAAGTGAACATTATCAAAAAGAAGCGGTTCTGGATAACGTCGGGCGGACTTGTCCGTGATGCGGTTACTATAGGGCTACATCGAGACCCCGACTCGCTCTCCGTCGATATTAGTCCGTACAATAAGGAGATGAGGAGGAGGATATGGTCAACAATAGTCGAATTCGATCTACAATCATCATTTGACCTGGGTGCCCCGACATTTGTTAGTCAGATTAACATCGATGTAGACGCGCCTAGGAACATCGACGACACCAGCTTCGACCAAGACTCTACAGAGCTGCCTATTTCAAGGCCACGGACGGAATATACATTCTCATCATATGCTCACTTTAGTCGACAGAGCCTTCCAGTTCGCCTCGAATTATACAAAATATTAAGTGGTCCTCCGATCGACTTAGATTGGGATCAAGTTCTTCAATATACTGATATGGTCACCCATGAGATTGACGCCCTCCCTGCTTGGGACCTCGAATCCGATAAAACCTCAGGCAAAACCTCAGGCATTTCTCATAAGCCGTCCCTAGCCTATACCTTGCTACACATTCAACTCAGACAATTCCTAGTGCCGCTCCATCAACCGTTTCTCAAGCTACGAAAAAGCCATTCTAAGTATCAGACGTCTGAGTTCATCTACTATACAGCCGCCCGAGATTTAGTCTTGATGCATGATAAACTATTCCAGAGGGGGATCCGAACTTTGTATTTTCTTCGTGAGGATTCGATCAGCGCAGCAATGAATCTTTGTAATATCGCGCTCCTTCAGCCTAAAGGTGCGTATTCAATATATCTGTTTCTCGTCAGGCCGTCATTAATCGTTCAATAGGCTCGACATCGCTCATTAATTGCAATAATAAAGAGACTCTTCAACTTATTGAAAAATGTATCGCCCTGAAGGAAGACCGCGTCCTGAGATGCGGCAATAACGACCCTTGGGGGTATTCTAGTATGTGTGCCGCATATGGGTTAATCGAAACCCATTTGGGCCTTAAAGACCCGGAGGCTGCGAAGGCTCAGGCGGCGGAACGATTCATCGCCCTGCACTTCAAGCTCCTGTCATATCAAGTTCCCCTAGAAGGGCAGCAAGAGGCACAACCAGAGGGCGTCGCAGGTCCGCTGAATTCGTTCCACAACAACCCTAGCGTAAGTTTCCTCCGTGAAGTCTTAGTAGATGTCAATTCCCTTGGAGTAGGCATGCTGACGCGTCATCTAGCCCATGGGTACATACCCGGCCAGTACACCGGTGGCGACGACACCGTTAGGGCCTACATCGCTTCATCGCGACGGCCTGCCACTCTCTGTACCTTGGACAGCGCCGATGGCGGATCCCAGCCAGCTGTTAATTCCGAATCCTGACTTCAATTTTGATCTGCTGGGTTCGGATTTGAACGATCTGTGGGGGGACTGGAGCGAGGGGTTTGCTATGACCTAGTGGTGTTTGGTGGTGTTTGGAGGAGTTAGCTGCATGAGCTGATCTAGTTCGTTGCTGTTACATCTGTACCTCAAACCAATCCCTTCTCATTTCGAAGGCAGCTCACTGTAAAATGATACCCCATACTTTTCGCTTTCCCGGGTGTATATAATCATCTATAATATACCAAGGCTGCCTATTTCTCTGACCTCATAATAGATAATTATGTAGTCATTCGATCACCACCTATAGAATGGTAGGCTATTAGGCAATCCGGCAATCAGGTTCAATGTACAGTAATGAGCTCTTGAGGAATTGGAATTTGGGAGGTAGTAGCGCAAGAGTAACCCCTCCTAGACTAGCTATCTAGTGGACCCTACCTTGCCTAACTAGGCACTTCGATACCCGACGTAGCGCTATTATTAGCTTGGCGGCATGCGAAACGTGTTTAGGTATGTACATCCCATTGGCGCCGCGATTCAACAGCTTGCGGCATTCATCATTCATTATTCTTCAATACCCAATCCCTCGGATATTTTTTTTCTGTGAGCCTCATACTGCATACCATCTTTCACTAACAAGACAACACATTCGATAAAATGGCTCTAGCTTTTTTCGCCGAGAAGAACCTCTCTTACTTCACCGTAAGTTGCCTCGCCCAACCTCTTATCAATTAAATAGCTTATAAGGAATGCTAACTATTCTCGCGGGGAAAAATAGATCCCGGTGGCCCTTATCACTGTACGTTATATGAAAGAATATGGCTCACTGTGAACGCCAGTTGAGAAGATCCTGGGGTGTACAACATGTGCTAGGGCGATAAGACCACTAACATGAGCTCAACCTGTTCGTTAGGCGCTGTGGCCCCGAAACTATTCTGCTTTCCAGGGTCCTGGCCAGAAGTACTTCGACCCAAGCAACCCGCGCACCTTCGCCGCCCGGCTGGAGAAGTCTGATCTGGACAAGGAGGTGAGCTTTCCACCACCACTACCGTCGCCGTCGCGGGTGAATCCACTGACCGTCCCTGGTGGGCCAGACCGTAGCCCGCATCCTCCGCGCCGAGTCCGCGAGCGCCAATGGCTTCGAGGGCCTGCCCCTCTTCGCGGCGGCCGTCGTCGCGGGCAACAGCGCCGGCCTGAGCCCCGTGGCCCTGAACTCGCTGACCTTCGCCTACATCCTCAGCCGCGTCGCCTACAACTGGGTCTACATCTTCCTCAGCGAGAACCGCAATCTGGCGCCCATCCGGACGCCCGTTTGGTTCGTCGGTGCTATCTCGACCCTGACTCTATTCGTCAAGGCCGGGCTCGCGAAGTGGTAAATCAACTAGCTACCTAGGTAGTTTACGTATATAAATAAGACACTGTACGATGGAGGGGTGCAAAGCCTTCACTTGAACGATTATCATGCATTAGGACGGTTAGCTACGTTGCACTTAATACAGGACGTTTCCCCCGCGCATCTTTGCATCCGATCCTACTATGCTAGCAGTGTTAAGCAAGGTCATATGTAGATACCTCCTGTAGCTCAGGTAGTCTGGTGGTCCCGGGGATCTGGGTCCGATCAAAAAGCAGCATAGCAGGGGTGCTGGCAGTCTCCATACTCTCAAGGATTCCTCAACATATTTTCTAACACGTCAAATAATAGAGTATCCATCAACGTGCTCCACACAAAGCCCTTGTGACGCCTCGCCTGTTTTGATTTCATTAATCTGTCTTCGATAAAATGCTATGCTATGCGGGGTCTTGTAGCAACTTAGACCGCCATACGTCATATCCCCCGGGTTGCCCAGGTGCTAAAATGGTTATGAAATCGAGGTCCATTCCGCCATCCTCTGAGAAGCCAAATAACGGGAATCGACGCCTGAATTTGAGGCGCTCATTATTCGGTCCTTTCTTGAAATTCTCGCTCCAGTACCACCAGTCGCTTGGCTCAAAATCGATGAATTTTTTCTGGAGTTTGTCAAAAACTGCCAAGTATCTCTTCTCCTTCAACTTGTCCTGCCAGTGGAAAAATATAGCACTGCGGCCAAACTCAAACTCTGATATCACAATGGGTAGCCCATACTCATATCTATTAGGCAAAGGTGGCCCATCCTTAGAATTACTGTTTGGGTCTTCGCAGTCAAAGGACCACGTAGCTATGTGACTTAGAGTTGAAAATTCATGGACTGTCAGACGAATCATCATCTTCGTAGTGACGCGAAAGAAATAAGCGGATGCCAGGTACAAAGCCTTGCTGTCACGAGCGTCGAAAGAGACGCTTAGACAAGATCTCCAAGTTTTGGCCTCAGCGTCGGTAATTCCTAGTTCAAGAATCAAAGGTGCCGTGTTGAGTTGGAGAACAGCGTGACCGGGGGTCCAGAGCATTACGAGTCCGCCATATAATATGATGGCAACTCTGTCGCGCTGACTCACGCATCGAAGGGCTCGGCACGGGAGGGATTTCTCGTATTTCTGGTTATCGACGTGATCCCAAGCAACTCTGAAGGTGTTACATCAGTAAAGCTATATTTTAGTAGGGCGTAAAGAGTGAAAATACAATAGCCTGTCGATTGTCCCGACTAGTAGTCTAGAGCCGAGAGTTTGCAACTTTATAAATAACCCGTACGTGACGCCGCTGGGCGGGGTGAAGACCTTTCGTGTTCTTGATCGCAGATCGTCGATGACTACAACGCAGGAAGGGAGATTCCATGCCATCTTTCCAGAGGCATAGAAGAATTCGACTATATATGTGTTTTCTAGAAAAATGGAATATTTGTAAGGGGCAGGTATATCGTCAGCTCGTTGGTGAACTACTGGATCGAGTTGGTAGGTGGTCTTGCTGCTAAGTGACACATTCTCAGGGTCATCCCTGTCATCTATCTGCCGAAACCTGTAGGTTATCCATCCAAATTTGGAGAGAGTGCTCAGGAAGTTGTGTCGATTCACTGCCCCGTCGATCAAAGCTGGCCAGCGGTGTCTCGCATATGCTCCCATGACAGGACCTGACAGAAACTGCTCTCTCCAGACCTTTGACACACTTAGACAGCAAGCAAAATCTTCGGGCTGTAGGTGCAAGGCAATTATTGTAACGATCTCGAGAGGCAACTCGCCGATGAGATCCGTATTGATATCGCAGAGCAGAAGTTTTAGGTATCTGATTTCCTCCCTGGAGAAACCATTACCGCCGAGGATGAGTTGCCGGAGTTCGGTAAACCTTGTGCCGTGGTTCATGATAATAATGAAAGAGCCTCTAGTACCGATAAGGGTTTCTCTGTTCGAAATGGGCGTCCGTATATATTTAGGTATACATAGGAGTATCTATTTTGAGATGGTTTACGAAGGTAGGTTGGCCGACACGTGAGCACTTGGGTATAATTGATTTATGAAGTAGATACCACAGTGGAGGTACCGCACTGGCACTAGGCTATATTCGGATAGGTGTGGCCTATTGGATGTCATAACGTACCTATTGTAGGTAGACTACCTACCTAATCGATACCTGCCCGCTCATAACGTCAGCTGGATAGCACACTGTAGGCATGACACATAGGACTCGGGAGCTTCTCTCTTCTTCCCTTCATTCTCAATATGCCTCATCCGGCTGCGTGGCATACTGGTCTCTCGCCTTTGTCTCTCTGGAATCTATTATCGCAGTGAATTTTGTTTGATTTGGAGTAACCGACCTGCCTTGATTTCTTTAGTTTCATCCCTTATATGATAAGTGAATGCTTATCTTTAGGTACATATTATATTCTACGTATTTAATAGATGACACGCCCGACTGTCGCCGACTTGATCTCCTGCGAAACCGACCTCTGAAAACGAATGGCGACCATGGCCAACGAATCGGCCGATGCATCCGGCGCGCCCCTTCTGCGGACCCTGTCTTCTCCGACTCTCTCCCTCTCTAGCTCGAGGAGCTCGATAAGCGATGCGAGCCCAACTGCGGATCGTCGTCGCAGGGCCGTTGCTCTGCGCTCTGCTGCCTTCATATCTGCCATCATCAGTGCGCTCGGTGCAGGCTCGATCACCGTCTTCTCGCTCTATGGACACCTCTTTCAGTCACGTTTGCACTATACCCAGTTCCAGATCAATGGCATTGCGAGTACCATGAATATCGCCATGTATCTTCCCGTGCCCATAATCGGATATATTTGCGATCGCTTTGGACCGGGTGTCTTATCCTTTGTATCCGCAGTGCTGCTTGGCGGCGGCTATTCGCTCGCTGCGGCCTTGTATCAGAAGGGCGTGCAAGAGGCGGTCAGCGGTGCGGGTAGCAGTAAATCTACATTCACGCCTATGCTGTTCGCTTTTGTAGCAATCGGCGTGGGTACAGCATGTTTGTATCTAGGCGCAGTCACAACTTGCGCCAAGAACTTCGGCAAAGGGAAATATAGGGGGCTAATGCTTGTCGCCCCTATTGCAGCATTCGGCTTGAGCGGCATGATTATAAGCCAGATTGCGAGCCGATTGCTCTACGAGATCCAGCCTGATGGAACAAGGGGTGATGTCAACGTGTTCCATTTTTTCCTCTTCCTTGCCATTCTGCTCGCCGTCATTGGACTTATTGGCTCATTTGCTCTACGAGTCGTGGATGAGGAGGATCTTATCGATGAGGCAGTCGAAGAGCTCGAGAGAAGCGGGCTTCTCGAGGGTAGTGAAGTCTTTCGTCGAAGAGCAGATCGAGGTTATGGCACTATGACGCAGTCCGACGACGAGGATGGCGATGCCGCTATTCTTGATCCATCAAAAGATAATGAAGGCGACATGTACGCGAGACTAAAGAAGGCATGGCTTCTTAATGCCGAGACAAGGCGATTCTTGGCCGATCCTACTATGTGGCTCTTTGCTCTTAGCTTTTGGCTCATCATCGGGCCTGGCGAGTCGTTCATTAACAATCTCGGGACTATCATTGGGACACTTACCACGCCGACAACCTATTCCAAACCTCCCGCTGCTGCTACTCACGTCTCTATCTTCGCGGCTGTGAGCACAGTAGCACGACTAGTAGTTGCCTCGCTGAGCGACCTTTTATCGCCGACCCCGGATAGTCAGCATATTCAAACTGGAAATCCCCATTCGCTACCCGTTTTGCGGCAAAAGCTGCAAGTCTCACGTGTGGTTTTGTTTGCTATATCGGCCCTCGTCTTCTCAGTCGGATCGTTAGTATTAGCTTCGGGTGCGATTCAAGAGCATGCTAACCGCTTTTGGATTGTGTCTGGTTTTATTGGCGCTGGCTACGGCGCCGCTTTCAGTCTTACTCCTATCATCATCACTATGATCTGGGGCGTTGAGAATTTTGGCACCAACTTTGGTATCATTGCTGTGACACCAGCCCTCGGTTCGGTAATCTGGGGCACCATCTACTCCGCAGTCTACCAAGCTGGCGCTCGTAATAACTCAGCTTCGGTTCAAAATCAGGAGCCAGCTGACATCTTTTGCTATGGAAAGCAGTGCTATGTCCCAACGTTTTGGGCGATGACAGTGTCCATCTGGATTGGCACATTAATGATCATTTGGGCCTGGAAGGGCAAAAATGGATGGTCGTCTAGAGGCATCGTGATCTAGGTTCCCATACATATGTACAGTGACATTATAGACAAAATATGCATAGCTAGGTATGCTGCACATGACTACTCTTAGATTCCATCGTGCTTTTCACCCCCGCAATCTTGAAGAAGCGACAATTCATACTTCTAAACTTTTAACGTCTCAATTCTTTAGTCCGATGAAGCCTTTTCTTTCGTCCGTCTGACACTACGAGCAAGACAGCCGTGTTAAAAGCAAATGCCAAGATCTAATCGACCATAAGGTGGAGGATAAAAAGAAGATAATTATGTCGGTACAATCGCCCCAAGGACTATGTCTATGTAGACCTATCTAAGGACCTGCCCGATACGGCATCACAGTCACATACGCGTATTAATTAGCCAGCACCAGAGCAGCCGTGCTCAAATCTTGGGAAATAACGCGGGCCGCAGCACACTTCCCGGTTGGTTACTTCATAGCTCCGCCCACGCACCACAGTGCTTCCCAAGAAGACGATCGACAAGGCAGCCTGTGCGGAGAACGCGGCACTGTCATGCAGGCACGTTGGGCAATACGAGAGCTTGGCACTGTCGATCCCGCCTGCCGCGTGCCCGTCCTCCAGCGCTCCCCGATCGAATCGGAAGATTCGGATAAAATCTTCTGGCAGGTAAATGACATTGTTAATCCGAGACTCAGGGTTCTTGTTGATGTCGCCGCGTGCGACGACCTTCAGCGCGCACCGGGCCCCCTCAACCCCCAGCGTCAGGTGGCGATGGAGCGCGCCGATACGAGGTGGATAGGTAGTCCTGTCGGCCTGGCAGATTGACGAATTATGCCTGATCCCGTGGGACTGTTTTCAGTGCGGAGTTGAGAATTCGGGGTGTTTGCTCCTCGTCAGTACCTCTCGCTACACTGTTGAGGTTGAGGTTGGGAGGTTGGTCACTCTTTCAGGCCCGGGTATATAAGAGACAATGCTGTTGACGTCAAATTTGTACCTCTCGTCTTGGTCAGCCACATCGCCATCATCATCACAGATATCGCTATTTCAAGAACAATTAGTATAAAGCTACTGCGGAGCTGTATATAGCTGAGCTTGTCATTATACTACTTAACCAATACTATCACCCCATTTCTCGGCACTTTTCCCACATACTCCACCAAGATGCAACTCACAAGCACACTTTTCACGCTCTTCTCGACCTCCGTCCTCGCGGGGACACTCTCCACATTTGCCTCCACAGAATGGACTCTTGACTCCCTCTCACGGGTCTGCGACGGCGCCGATGCGTCATGCCTCTGGACGTTCGGGATCAACACCAATGAAGACGGGGTAGCCGTCACAGCATGCAACTACACCGTGGCTGCGACCCCGCCGGCCCCGGCCAGCCAGTCGAACGGCGGACCGACCGCGTGCGGCGTCTTCAATATCACGAGCGGGTGGAGCGGCCAGTTCGGCCCCGGCCAGGGCTTCACGGTCATCTCCGTGGTCGACTATGCCAAGAAGCTCATCGTGTACGCCGGGTACACGGATACTAGCGTTCAGAATGGAACTGTCGTTGATCCGGATTTGAGCTTCCCCGTGCAGACGTTGGTGTAGAGCAAAGGGACCACAGGGAAATAAGCTAGTATCGCGGTATGATTGGGGGATTGGGGGTTAGGAGAATAACTGGGCACTAAGTACGAGTGCTGAGTGTCAGTCCATCTAATTAAAATTCGTTGTTCGGGCCCCAAATGACACGTGGACCTGTTGGTGGCGACTTCGCTTAGGTTTAATAATAGGTAGCTATCTATTCAAAGGCACATTATGCTGAAGAATATCCGACCAAGCCAATGCTCTCTGGTAAAAGACCTAGTTGGCCAATTTTGACAAGCATCGAGATGAAGGGGCAAAAGCCACTATCGGCTAGGTTTGTCGCGGCCCAAAGTATGGAGTTGCGTCCCTATTTTATAGAGTAGTTCGTATGCAAGGTATGTTTCTCCAGATAATCTATCCCGGTAGTTTCATCTAAAGTAGATGTCCAACTAACACCATCGCATAGGTATGTTATTGCGTCATGATCTTAATTGGGGTACTATACATTGGTCGTAACTACGTTGAACTGTTCAGAACTGTTCATCCGCTGCTTACTTACGCATAGGTAGGTAGGTAACTGCTACGTTCCATGTCTAGAACCTTATCTTGGCCAGATCGGGGATGGTGTTCGATGTTATTATTGCGGGAATGCGGGATATTCCGCCATTAGTGGCGGAAACCTACAGGGGCCGTCACTGATTACTTATTATTGTCAGTATCTTTTTTTGTTGATTTCTATCTACATCTCTATATCTTCCGTATAAAATATCTATATAGACTCCTCGTTAGCCTTCACTTTTAGCTACCTATCTAGGTCGTCCTCCAGTCCTACCCTTCTTCTTACAAATAGACATATAAGCCCAGTATGAAACGACTCTCCGAGGTCCATCGGAAAGGCTCCTACAATCTCTTAGTCGCGATCGTATATGTAGGTCTTTCGGGAGCTATATTTACACGTTCCGTATTGTTCAAGATTCGAAGTAGGCTTAGAGAAGGGCTGCAATGTACTATATTTCTCACATAGGACTTTCGGCCAAATTACTCTTGAACCACGATCGGCTCCCAAACGCATACGAAGAATCAAAGAAAAAAAGCGTTTAACCTTACCCATGACTGTTCAATTCGCGTCTCGCCTTGGTTAGAGACTTAACAATGTGGATTCGCGTGCAGGCATGTAAGCCCCCTGTAACCGCGTCTACGGGACCATCCTCAATAGTTCGCAATTACGGCAGCATTATCTCGTTTATAAAAGCCAACCGAGTCGGCGATACAACCTAGGTAGCTTCCGCCAACAATGCTTTGGGAGTTTGCTTTACCGAGTGAAAATTAGTATTATGAAGGCGCGCAGGCCCCAAGCGAGCCAATCAAGAGGCCTCAGAGGCTAGACATAGTGCCGAGCAAAGTGGCGCGCCGAAAACCAGATTTGCGCATCTTTGGGGCCGATTCTCCTGCAGCGACCCGAGTTATTGCAGCCTAGACTAACGATTCAGGTGAATCTAGATAGCTGGGACGCCGAGTGTTGCTAGACTTGAAATCCCAAGGTCCCCGTCGCCAACCACCCGATAACCCGGAAGGTAGCCAAGTCAGATAAGTATGGAATCTCTATGCACAAGACGCAAGCATTGTGTAATTTGTGTCCCGACGTGCAAGTTGGTGATTGGGTAAGCCACTCCCGGAGCCCTGGCCGTTATGTAACATCGCGTGCGAATCATTCTACGTACCTACATGAGACCACATCAAGCAAGAATTACACGACGAAACAGCCAATGGGATGCAGACGCCTACTCCCCTGGATGTAACCCAACTCCAGTGCATACATACCCGAGTCTGTTCGGATTGAAGATATTTCGACGCATACCGCATGCTTTTGCTAGCTTTTGCAGGGCCGAGCAGCTATCCCCTGAACGGGGACAAGGTGAGGCTGTTTTCGGATGGTGTTTTTCTTTTCTTCCCTTTTGCGAGTAGTGTATCGACGCTCTGCTAGTATACCCGCGATCTATTAACGCATCTCATTAGCCAGTACCAGAAATCGGGTTTCAGCCGCCACGTAGGCATCTCGAGAGATCGGCTACAGGCCTTGAGACAGATGTGACTCTGCAGGAGGGGCCACTGGTAATCAACGGCGTGATTTGCCCCTAATACCGACTCCGGATATGGCGGGTTGATATACATAACCCAGAGCCATGTGACCATGGCCGTCGAGCTATTCCTTTTGGGCATTCATGTCAATTGTTGACCGTGGAGGCAACGCGCGGGAATCTTGAATAGTATCTTCGACCTATTCATTTAGTTGACTTTGGTTGACGGACTATTCAATCCCCCTGTGGTCAACATGGCTGTATCGACGACTTTCTCGACCTCTACGGCCACTGCAGATCCGCCATCGACGACTCTGCTCATCGTGGATACTTTTCCGTGTTCAGATATTCGCCTATCTTCCTGCGGGACACCAGAATCTTGTGTTGTTCAAGTACTCCCGTCCGCTCTCTGCTGGGATGATGCACATACTACATGGAGCATCAGTAGTGCACCATCTTGTGCCGTGATGAGCACTCCCCTAACCGTCCCCGTAGTGACATCTTCTCAAGACTTCTGCCCTATGGGGATGACGATAGCACACAGCACCATCTCTTCGGTCGGTGGTTGGTGTTGCCCAATGTAAGAAAATACCTAGGCAGCTCCCCGTGCATCCGACAACCCCATGACTAATAGTTATATGTAGTGGGTTTACATGGGATTCAACCCCCCAATGCCGGAGCAGTATAGCTCCCGGAAAGGCGCCACAGATCTCTAGTGCCTGTTCAGGAGGGAATACATTCGCTTTAGGTCTCGATACAGCACAGCTTTTGAGAAGGATGACAGGCACCCCACTCTGGCGCCGTGATTCTGCATTCACCACGACGATATCCTCTCCCGTTTTAAGCACGCCCGGCACAGGTCTCTCGGTACCCCCCGAAAGCGCCACGACAGCGATATTCGCCGAAGCGATCTATCTGGCAGGGCAGACGATCGTAACGGAGAACTTGGCTATTACTACAGCCGTTCCTTCTGACCCGTCGCCTTCAGTCTCGGGAAATACTGCCAATGGGAAAGGGTCGAATAGCCAAGATGTCCTGTCCGGCACCGCGAAGGTCGCAATCGGCTTGGGTAGCGCACTAGCAGGCACGTTTCTACTGCTATTAGGAATATTTTTCATCCGAAGGCATAGGCAGCGGACATTGCGAGAGAAGAGAAAAACCGAAAATAAGATGATTTCTAAGTCGTATTGCAAAGGCTATATCACGAGGAAACCAGACTTGCGAGAGGGTAGGAATACAAATAGAGGGCAGGCCAGACCTATAAGGCCTCGCCGCGACCCCGAGCCTGTCTCTCCTGCGGAGTCCTGTTACGACGATTCCATACGGTTATATACTCCGGAAACTGAGAGGCCACTAAATAGAGAAAGGATGAGAAATATGCTAGGATTGGACACCAACTCTATATCTGGTACAACATTCGTCTCGTTGAATCAATTTGAACCAGCCGAATTAGAGGCGTCACCTGCTTCCCCAAGGACGACATTGTCAAGAAAAAACACACGAGCGAGTAGTCAGGTGTTACCTTGGTTATCAGGAGCATTCGATTATTGGTCTGGTGATCCCGAAGAACACGACGGAACCGAGCATGACCAAGGGATCTAATAGGATCATGACTAGGTCTGTATAAAGCTAATACTATAATATAAAGGAGTTGTCTTCAGGATAAACGGAGGGGCTTTGTTTACCATATATCATTAGGTTTACCTCGAGCTTCCTTATTGTTGGTTCAAGAGAGCACAGGTATCACTACATCCCTCGAAAATGCTTTTCGCTCTGTCACCTACTGTTAAGGCCGCGATAACTAGCTAATAAATACCACACTTCATTCCAGTACTATATTAAACATCACCCTGCCGGAAAATTTAATAGTCTTAAAACCCGACACACTGCTTTTAACGCTGAGAACTATAGTGGGCGTGCGGACAGCTCCCCGCATCAGGGAGCCTGCTGTTATATTGTATAATTGATTTGGAGACATCTAGGACTGGAGGATGCGGCCGCCAAAAGTAGATCCTCTTATACCAAAAGCGATGTTTATATCAGCAAACAACGCATGCATCCCCTTAATCTGTAACACTATTGACCGAATCTGGCATTCCTCCGTTAGGGCTGCCGCACCGCTTAACACGAACCGGGGACCAAACTCTCAAGTAGTGGTATAATTTAACCGGCTCAATATAGTGCATTTAAATCCCAACATTCTCGTTGGTTAACTGTCATCTGGGGTTAAAGGAAGCTTGCCGGCAGTTAGATTGATTAAATACTCGCCACAGTACTCGAGACGCAATGCACGGGTGAGCCTACAGAGTAGATCGAAGCCTAGTCTTTGATTTAAGAAGGCAACAGAACTTCTGCAACATGCATCCTCACACTCGCTTTGAAACCAGACAGGAGGCTCAACATGTTCTGGCGCACTCTCACCGTCAGTGCCCTTTTGGGGCACTATGCCTCTGCGCAAAATATGCTTCGTTTTGGCTGCTCACAGCTCACCATTGAGCGGGCTGATCCTCTAGTCAGTCCTGGACAGAACCCAAGTCCGCATACGCATCAGATCATCGGAGGAAACTCCTTCAACCTCACGGTAATGAATATATGCCATCACGAAAGGCTATCGCTGACACGGCTCAGATGGAACCAGTTGCATATGATCTGCCGAGCAAGTCGACTTGCACGACTTGCACCTACTCCGAGGACTTCAGCAACTACTGGACCGCCTCTCTGTACTTCAAGTCTCCAGAGAATGGTACCTTCCAGCGAGTCCCCCAATTTGCCAACTTTGGGATCCAGCAGGACGGAGGCATGACGGTCTACTACATGCCTTACAGTGCCCAGAATGGCAAGATGACGGCATTCAAGCCCGGTTTCCGAATGATCGCAGGAGACCCCACGAACCAGCAGAGTCAATACAAACCCTCTATCTGCCACCGCTGTCTCGGGAATGGCGAGGGTTTTGCCCCTTGTGATGCCAAAGACACTGCTGAGCTCCCAAATAAGTACTGCCCTGGTGGCATCCGCGCCACCGTTATCTTCCCGTCCTGCTGGGATGGAAAGAACCTAGACTCGCCAGATCACAAGACTCACGTTGCCTACTCCAACAATGGTGGCCTCGGCAGCCCGAACTGCCCTGCCTCTCACCCCGTCGCCATTCCCCAAGTCATGTACGAAATCATGTGGGACACTGGAAGATACAAGAACACTGCTTGGTATGGTGCCGGCAAGCAGCCTTTTGTCTACAGCTTCGGCGATGCGTATGTCCCCTTCTTCAAGTCTACGTTTCGTTCTACAGTTGCTAATATCATATCACAGTTTGGGTTATGGACAGCACGGTGATTACGTCTTTGGCTGGAAGGACGACTCTCTGCAGAAGGCCATGGATGCTTTACCGACTGGCAGATGCGCCAACGCCAACTGCAGCGTCCTCAAGATACAGTCTGCTGCGGATGCTATGAAGTGCAAGAAGGCTCAACAAGTCGTCGAAGACGTTGGAAAGACTGGGGAGTGGCTTAGCGAGCTTCCAGGCGGTGTCGCAATTACTAACTAGATACAAGAAGTATAAATCGTAAACAGTATTGCATTTTGATGCGGGTGATGATTTTGCTCACTCTGGATGGACAGGGGGGTTAGCGTGTGTTTATATATTTATTACTACTTGAATATCAAACAGGCGCCGCTCTGCTTGATGTAGAATTGAAGGATGGCGATAAATTCATGTTTTGTCTTGGATACCTAAATTAAGCGATCCTCACAATCAATTATTCCTAATAACACAAGCGTTTAAAACATCTACTAAGCTATGCAAGATAAATGCAGTTACTAATTATATGTTCTCTACGGGGATTGCGCCGGCTGTTTGACCAGGTTCGATATTATTGTTCAGAGACTTCTCTAAAGTAAAGCGTAGATCACGTATAAGGCCGCAGTTAAGCCGTGGCTCGGTAGTTGTGTAAGGGTTAAAGATTTAGAACATTAATTTTTACGCCCTTTTCAGAAAGTGGAAACGGCAAGCGGTTTTTCGTCTATTCGAAATACTATTTAATTTTAATACTCGTACGGGTTTGCTCACATTCATCTACCTACCTTATTGCATGAAAATTATCGACACATTTCTTTCTGCCTCACATGCCTAACTCATAATAATGCGGATATTACAATATAATTCAACAACATCCTAGTTTAAGGAGACGGTATAGATCACGTATACTTTTATCACGCAAAGAACACGAAGAAGTCATTATGCTGAGCTAAAGTAAATATCACGCAGCCCTCGTTTAAGTCGTTAGGGAATCCATAACATGCCCATCACAAGAAAGGCTTCTCACACAAGTAGAGGTGATGAAAGGGATCGTATTATAAGGAGACTGGCAACTTGGCTGACGTGTTATTGGGTAAATTGGATATACACATCAGGAACGGAGGTAAAAACACTCAAGGAGATGTATTCCAGATGTGTAAGGGGTTACGTACTAGTAACACACCAGACTTCAAAATAAGGGACTTTAGACGCGGGGGTTCTTCGAAATGTTCCTGACGTCGGAGTTTCTAATCACATGCTATGAAGTTTGTAGAATATTCCGAGGCATTGGGGAAATCACAAGGGATTTGAGTCGCCGAGTGTCTACACAGTAAAGATTGACTGTGGCTGTCACGGAACTGCATCACGATGCCTTACACTAATGCAAAAGTTCAATGCTACCAAGTCGGGAACTTGACCATCTACGGTTAGTCACTAGTGGCTTACGATTGTGACCGTAATAGGGCTCTGTTATTCGTGGGTTTCGAACGACCTCGAGAGACGGAAAGCCTCGAATTACCCGATTCGCTTACTCATAAATGGAAAGCATTACTGGCCTAGACGCCACGAAAATAGGCGTATTAGTAGCAGCAGCATCAAACTTTGCCGTACCTGCATATAACTGTACATATAAATTAATTTTCAGCTTTCATAGGTGGTACTGCATTGTTTCTGTGTACACATTTCCCCAACCCAGCTTAGTAAGTGGCATTGAGATAGAATTTCGACCTGATGCGGAGTAATTTGCTAGATTGGGTTCACGTTTTTGTTCTGGTACCTAGTCTCGGATCTCCTCTCAATGAAGAGGTAGGTGTTAGCGTATTCTACATGCTATAGTATTATGTTATTTCTATATGGCAACAGGGACTGTAACGACTTCTATAGGCCCGTTCGCGCGGAGTAGTACCTCTAGTCTGGCAATGTTACTCGACACGTGCCCTAGAACCGGTGAGACGTCATACAGTAGCGCATCAGCTAGCTACCTAGGTACTTATCGATCTGCCTACCTAATATTCGATACACAACTCAAGCCTCATTTCAGCTGGCTTATCGAGCAAGACTAATAATTGATTCAGCCATGTGGATCATAAAACTACCTTGGTATGTAAATCATCTCATCTTCGGAATCTAGCGTAGATGAGACAGAATACCTGCCTAACATACTGATACTTATGTCACCGTTTGTTAGATGGGAATCGCCAAGATTCGGGCACTAAAGAATGATTTTGGTCATGCGGGGATGTTGTGCAGCGGAACATTGCGCATCCCGACATCTGTCTACTGCAACCCCTCGCTGTGATAGGTAGCGGGACGACTCTGACCCCGTGGGGAAGCGGAGAAACCCCCCTGTTGGCGCGGAGAACCCTTGCGAGGGTATAAGGGGCAAGCGACCTTGTTTTTTTTTCTACAGCGATCTGCGTCAGGAGCAACTTCGCTTTTGGGAAAAGATTGCGATTATCCCTTGAACCTGGGCATGGCCACTTTTCCCGAAAAGAACCTAGCATTGCACTGTCGTACGGAAGATACGCCGGGTTGGGCCCGGTCACAGTCGAACGTAAGCATGGATGAATGTACGGTTCCACCGAGCAGTCACACGTCGTGAAAAGAAATAGAGGGCAAATGTGTGGCTGCTATATATCTAGGTGGTCGTAGACCACGCTTTGGATACGATGGAACACGGGTACAGACAGAGCTGTAGTGTTTTAGGCGTCCTCCCTCAAGCCAGAATCTGTTTCAACACGGCCGACGAAGGCTGAGACAAGCCTTCTGTCCTTGCCTATATCTGGTTCTCTCATTCCCGGGCTCCTGACCTTCGATTTATTCTCCGTATCTCATCTTGTACGTGTCAATATGAAGGGCGCACTTCTCTCCTTAGGGATCGCCGGTTTCGCCGCCGCCGTGCCGGTGACTTCGGCTCCTCTCGAGGAAAGGGCTACTGCTTCTGTCGTCACGTCTCAAGGTACGATGGTCGGTTCTTCCTTGCTCGGAGTCGAAAACTTCGCTGGGATTCCCTTTGCCCAGGCCCCTGTGGGAGACCTCCGTCTTCGTCCACCGCAGAGATACACGCAGTCTCTCGGCACCTTCGATGCCTCTGGCCTGGGTCCTGCTTGCCCACAGATGTTCTTCTCAACTAAGGGAGCTCTTCTCACATCGGTGCTTGGTACCCTGATCGATACACCACTATTTCAGACTGTGACAGGGCAGACCGAAGACTGTCTGACAATGAGAGTGCAACGGCCAGCTGGGACAAAAGCCGGCGCGAAACTGCCCGTGTTTTTCTGGATATTTGGTGGCGGTTTCGAACTCGGTAGCCCGCAGATGTACGATGCCACTAGCCTGATCCTGAACGGCATTTCTCAAAAAAAGCCATTCATTTTCGTCGCTGTCAACTACCGAGTCGGCGGCTTTGGATTCATGCCAGGCAAAGAGATCTTGGCAGATGGCGCAGCCAACCTGGGACTTCTAGACCAGCGAATGGGCCTTGAATGGGTACAAGATAACATCGCTGCCTTTGGCGGTGACCCGACCAAGGTGACCATCTGGGGAGAGTCGGCCGGTGCTATATCGGTCTATGACCAGATGGCACTCTATGGCGGCAACAACACGTACAAAGGCAATAAACTCTTCCGTGCTGCAATTATGGATAGTGGCAGTGTTGTGCCTGCAGACAAACTCGACTGCGCGCGCTGCCAAGATGTCTATGACCAGGTCGTTGCATCGGCCGGTTGCTCTAGCTCACAGGATACACTGCAATGCCTCCGCGCCGCGGATTACAATACCTTTCTTAATGCAGCAAATAGTGTTCCCGGTCTTATTGGCTACACGTCTGTCGCGCTATCGTATCTCCCTCGACCGGATGGCGTCGTTTTGCCTGACAGTCCGGACATATTGGCCAAGACCGGGAGATACGCAGCCGTACCTATGATCATTGGCGACCAGGAGGATGAGGGAACTATATTTGCGCTTTTTCAATCAAACTTGACGACAGAGGCCAATCTTATTGATTACCTCTCCACTGTGTTCTTCCAAAAGACGACTAGGGACGTCATTGCCCAACTCGTCGCGACCTACAGTCCTGACCTGTCTGCTGGGAGCCCCTTTAGAACTGGTATCTTAAACAGCGTGTATCCCCAATTCAAACGACTGGCTGCAATCCTGGGTGATCTGGTCTTCACTTTAACGCGGAGATTGTTCCTCGAGACTACCTCCGCGGCGAACCCTAACGTCCCCTCGTGGTCGTATTTGTCCTCCTACGACTACGGCACGCCTATTCTTGGGACATTCCATGCTTCTGATATTTTGCAAGTTTTCTACGGAATTCTTCCCAACTATGCAAGCAACGCTGTTCAGAGTTATTACATCTCTTTCTTGTACACTATGGACCCAAACAATGGCACCTCCTCAGACTATCCGAACTGGCCGCAGTGGAAAGAGGGGAGGCAGCTAATGAATTTCTATAATCTCTTCAGCACTCTGTTAACAGATGACTTTAGGTCAACAAGTTATAATTGGCTTGTCGGCAATGTAAATAATCTCCATGTTTAGAAGCTAGGGAAATGCGTCTTAGCATTAAGAACATTATATACGAGGCTCGAAGGATGAATAATAAGCTATCTAAAACACTCGTATCATTGTATTGCTTGAGGTTTCTAGATCTGTCGATATTGAACGATTGCAGATTGTTACTGCGTACAGAAAGAGAATCTTAAAGCCTCCTCCTCGCTGGATGGCAAGCTGTCCTTCCTTGTGATGAAATTAAAAGTCACAATGATCCAAACTCAAAATTTCAAGAATCGAAATTAGCATTTCGATACTGGGGATTTCTTGCTATACGTAATGTGTCACAAAAGTGTTATTAAATAAAAATCGGCCACATATTACCCGCAGCGAGCTACGAGAGTGAAATTGTTGTGCCCAACATCGATAAAAGTACCCGTATCATAGTACCCCTATTTATAAAAATAGTGGTTTCTTGGTCTGAGGACTTGAGCTTAAGTAGTTTTACCTCATGCTAACTTGGATACATATATTGTAGCGTTTGAGTTCTTCTGATCTCCTTATAAACTTGATGTCTGTGAGATATTTACAGGACACGGACGTCACATAGAGACTTCACATGGCGACTCAGAATCACCAGCGTTATAGTATACCGTCTATAAATTAAATAAATAGTTTATAGACTATATTTCGTATTTCCGTCATCGTCTTGTGGAATAGACTGTTAGTTAATCTACATCCGGCAGATCTCCTCTGCCGCTACGAAAGTGAACCCGCGGTTTTATATATGCATACATATTCTAGGGACTGCTTTAATCAGCTGGTCAGGCAGGCTGTTAAAATTAAAATTCTACTTATAATTTAATTTTTAAACACTTGATATCAACAAGTAATGTTTAGGAGTGCCACTGTAGCTGTCGTTAAGTTTCCAAAGTGCGGTGCATGTCTAGCACACATTCTGTTTTACTATCTTTATATTCACCATAAGCGCTATCAGTCCCCAGGCCACAATATCGTCAAGATAGTAAACCCCAGATAGAAATTCATAGTATTCATTAGCAGCTCGGGCTAGACTAATCCTGACGGGTCAATCCTTGGGGGCCACGAACTCAGCCCGCAGTATTTTATTGCAGAGATACATCCAGAAATGCTATTAAACCTAAGATGGGTATCTACCCCGACCCAGCTGTCCAGTTGGGCATAAGCCGCTTATCTTGCATGATTGTCCCCCAAACTCTACGTTTGTTTTCAGATTATCAATAGATTATAAACGCTGACACGCTGAATAGCTATTGGTGATAGAAGTGCAAATCTAGATTACTGGGTGAAACATAGATCGGGATCCCCACGATAACGCATTAAAGCCTCACTGTAACGTTGTCGAATACTATATACCTACTAGTCATTAAATCTGGCATTAATCGTTGTATTATGCGTGCTTATATTGCTACGATAGCTGTCACGTACCAGAGTACGATCGAGCTTAGCAAGTGGAATTGAACCAGTGTAACCAAAACGATCCTGAAAGGTGTATTGTAGTGAAGCCTGCCGA
>MU378214.1:0-102402 GCA_022495175.1 Hypoxylon argillaceum | reverse complement strand
AATTTATATATATATAAATTAATAAAATTAATATTATAACTATTATTTTATATAATATTAAAATATAAATTAATTTATTAATAAATTAATAATTAGTTTAATACGTTAAAAAATAATTAAAAATAAAAAATATTAAATTAAAGATCCTAGGAAGGATCCCAGGAATTGCTAGATCGATCCGACTAGTCGGATCGATCACATCTAGTTTAGCCCCCCGTATATATATCTACGCTAGAGCCTTTTAATCCTGTTTTGTATGGGGCACAGGTTACTATTTGGCCTATGCGTGCAGCTAGCAGCCATGCCCATGAACTCTTGGTATGCAGAATTGTCTACATTATCTAAGTTTTCTTACTACACATTAAACGTTAACATATCGCAGTTCCAAACCCGGCTCTAGACTTTCTATTAATCAGTGTCACGAATCGTATCACTCAAAATACTACAGCCTATCTGGAAGCTTAATCTCAATCACATAACCATCTAAGGACTTCACGAAGGCTTCACAGTAAATCAATCGAATCAGTGAAGAGGAATTGGTTGACTGACTAATAGTCCACGCCCTAGAAGCGTTGCTAGCTAGCTAGATAGCGATGTCCTCTTCAAAATAGTTATGTGCGCGGCAGTATGGTCTACACGATCTGTCTCAATACTCTCCGAATGAGGGTGAACTAATTGTTTTATTTGAGTATCTATTTCATCTAAGCCCATAACTTGTTTGTTACCTTTCATCTTCGACAGAGGATAGCGGCATCTCGAATCATTAAGGAGCCCAAACCGCCCCCACTTGACAGCTATCTTTAGTTTCGCTACCTAATTCTGCAGAAGGGTAGCTTTCTAATGGGTTCAACATGGAAATTTCTTAGTCCTTCATGAACTTTGGAGACATCGGTTCAGGAGTGCGATGCGTAGAAAGCAACAGACTTCAAAAGTTTACAGAGCAAATAGTACCTCAACAGGGATAGTTTTAATTGATATATGCTAACTAACATCTGTTGGTAATGATGGTTTTCACGCACGGCGCAACACAACAGCCTATGCGTGGCATTATACAAATATACCGAATACACGGCAAGAGATGTTATAAGTTATAGTCTGTAGCAGGCCGTCAAAGGTGGGTTTCCGGCTCGGTTGCTTGGACTCGGACCCGAGACCGATTGGCCGCTTAACGAAGAGGATAACATTTCCTATCTTAGATAATCACGTCAACGTGTGACTAGGTAAGGTTTACTATCCTCACTCCGGACAATTAGATTAATTCATAATGTTTGGGATTTGAATAAAGACAATATCCATCCTTAGCAGGATCTGCTATTTAGTACTGACACCAGAGAATGTATGTAATACTCTATAGAGAGGTATTGTTATATCAGGTATTCTGCCCCGCAATCAATTCATCCAACCATATGGCTCAATGCCATGCAAAAGAGTGGAGCTCACAAGCTCCTGGTCGGCTACCTAACCTATGGCATCACCGGTCATACCATCTAAATACTATACATCTCCCCAGCACACCAATTCAAGTCACGATTGAGAGCGACTTCGAGTCCAGTTAAGAGAAGAATACGGCGGATTTAACCTAGCGCCGATTGGCCATTAGTATACTCTGTACAGGTAGCAAAGCCAGCTACCCCAGATCGTCGTCCACCATGAGGGCAGCGGTACGATCCTTGCCCTCAACACGGCTTGTGCGGTCGCTTACTCCAAGCTCACATCTCTCAACCGCCCCAGCCCGCGTACGATGTCTACAAAAGCAGCTATCGCCGTTGCAGCGCCGAACCTTCCTACGCCCACAGCGCCGGCGGTCCAGCCGCGTCGTTGAAAGCCTCGACATCAGTCAGATGAGGAACGACTCCTTCAAGTACGAATCCAGGCGGTTTTTATTCCTTCTCTTCGGCTCCGTCACCAGCCTCACCCTCTTCTTCTATACCGCATATCTTCTCTACCGTGAAATCCGCAAGCCGAAGAAAATGGACTCCGGCCTCCCCGCCAATGTCGACCCCTTTACCGCCGACGATGGATCCCAGCTCAAGACCATCGTCTACGATGTCGAGGGCCGCGAGGTCGTGCCCACCGGGAACAGCACCGTCCCTACATTCCCTCGCCTACTCGACCTCGAGATCGGAGCCGAGGCCGGCAAGGAGAAGGTCAACGGGGTCGAGTACACGCTAGTCGGTCTTGGCGTGCGGACCGTGACGTTCATCGGGATCCAAGTCTACATGGTCGGATACTACATAGCAACGCAGGACATCGCAGCGATACAGTCGCGGCTCGTCAAGGAAATCAACCCCATCGCCACGACGCTGATCTCCACCGAGAAGGACACCCTACGCCAGGCCCTCCTGGACCCCAAGCAGGGCGAGAAGCTCTGGAACTCGATCCTGCAGGATGTCCGCCCGCGGTCCCTATTCCGGATCGTGCCAGTCCGTGACACAGACTTCCACCACCTGCGGGACGGCTTCGTGCGCGCCATCACGGCGCGCTCGCAGGGCAACGGCACGGAGTTCAGCGACGAGGCGTTCGGCGCCGCCATGAAGGACTTCCGCGCGCTCTTCAACCGCGGCAAGGTGCCCAAGTCCCGCGAGATGCTGCTCTGCCGCGACGCCGCCGGCCGGCTGAGCGTGGCGTACAACGACGGCCAGACGGGCATGGCGGCGCTCGGCCGCGTCGCCGACGAGCGCGTGTCGCGCTTGCTCTGGCTCAACTACCTGGCCGGCAAGCAGGTGGCATCCGAGCCCGCGCGCACGAGCATCGTCGACGGCATCATGGAGTTCGTGGGGAGGCCCGTCGGCACCGTGGCCACCCGCGTGATATAATCCGGCTCAGCGGTTCTGGGAACGAAAGGGAAAGCGTAGCAAAGGCGCCCCGCGCATGTATGATTTATGTACTCAATACTTCACTCATATCCGCCGTGCTGTATCTACATAACACTCTACCCTATGCCATTGAGAGGCTAGGTTACGCCAAATACACGATCGCATTTATGAACAACTACCTACTTTGGCTACACCTAGCTTGAATAGGGATACCAATCTGCTAACGGCCTGGTTTCACTTGACAACTTGTGCATATCATAGTAGTTGGATTGGTGTGTTACGCTTATGTAGGCAACATTGCTGCAGTCTAATGCGGCAATATCGCAAGGGTAGTGATTGGATATATAACTATTCCAGCGCCAGCCGCACCTAGGTCAGCCTACCTACTCGGTTTCAGGGGTTATACAGCACTGCTATTAAATTACGGCTCAGCAAATGGCTCAGCTATTAGCCACTAGCCCGACACAAATCTAAAATTGCGGAAGGATTAAGTTCCTTCAGTGCTATTGGTTATAAATGGGCACTGCCTTGATATTACAGCTCAGCTCATGCAGGCTTATGTCTGCCACGATGTATTCTCTACTTTTATCGCCAAGGGTAAGATATTCAAAAGTTGCGAGGGTGCGAGCTGCTACGATGTATTTTCTACTTTTATCGCTTCGGTTACCAGTTGGCACAGTTCCTGGTAGCCCTATTCTGTATTTCTCTTCCATACTTGATGTACGCCGCGAGCCTGCCTTTCTCGCTCTTGTTTTTCCTCTGTAGATTACAAGCAGGCCTCCGCGACAAGAACGGTGGTATTCACACCACCACTAACGCTTTCGTCTGTGTATCAGGCACATTCTGTGGCAGAGACGTAGCCGCCGTGGTCAGCGCGTCGAAGACACTTATGTCAGCGACGTGCTTGTCGCTTGTTCTCTATGGGCAGTATACGCACTCCACGCAACGCGACATTTGAACTCTGTCGCCAATAGCCAGCCGCCCGGCGAGGTCTGTAGAATCGTGAACTGGACGCACGATGCGCTGCGGAAAGCTGTACCGCGTTATTGATATCAACGTTTTCGAACAGGGTGTGCGACGCTATGTAATAGCGGCCATTTCTACGTCAACGCACACCATCCTGCTAGGATGCTTAAGTATTACCTAGCCTTACCCGTCAATAACCCCAGACTCCCAAGAGCAAGGGTTGAATAAAATCCCATGCGTCGGCGGAGCTAAGGCTACCGCTACTATGTATAGGAATACTAGTCTTCTAATAGCTAGGACTATGAGCAGGGTTGTTGAAATTCAGTTTCACTCTTTTTGTTAATAAATTCCTGTGTTAGGCTAGATTCATAGTACAGAGATGGGTATCTAGTGGTATTCTAATTATTACATAGCAAGCAACGAGTAGGGTATTATCGAAAAGCAAAAAGAGAGAGACAAGCGCCTAGGCACCTAGTTCACGAACAGTCCCGATTAGACTGATTCCTCATCTTTATCCAGAGGCGGGTAAACTGGAAGTTCCCATTTTCCGAGTGCTCCGTCGAACCCAATGCGCTGGTCAAGTCTGAGATATGCCGCGAGTGCGGCAGCCCAATTCATAATCTCAATACCGATTGCCGATCGAGGAGGGAAGTGAGACGCAACCCACCCAGATCCTCCGTGGCCTGTAAGAGCTATCGGTCGCCATACTTCCTCGTAGTTCTTCGCAGCCTGAACGATAGATGCGGTGGGCAATGACTTATCTTTCTCGTATAGCGTCGCAAGCTCTCCGGCCAGGATATACGGTCCTATCAGGCCCCACGAAGTCCCGTACCCGTTTGCCGTAGCGGAGTGTGCCGCGTCGCCGATGAGAACGACCCGGCCTTTTGACCAAGACCCCACAGGAAGCCGGACCTCCTCGTACGGCGTGCAGTATAGATCGTCTGCTTCCGGTGCGTTGACTAATGCCTCCATGAATCGCTTGGTTTCCCACCCTCCACCTTCGTAGATATCGGCCAATCCTTTCTTCAGGGCCGCGAGATCTCCAGACTTGAGTGCTGCGTCGACGGCATCATCCCGCTCGCTCAGTATCATGTAGCAGCGCGTGAGCTCAGGACAGTCCTTCCGCGTCATGATGGTCCGGGCCATACGAGATCCGGGCAACTGACAGCCCGTTGACCTATCCGAGTCCCCGGGCTGCGAGAGCATGCTGAAATAAGCAATGTAGCCGCCGGTGCTATGTCGTGGATCAGGCGCGTCGGGGCCGAGCATGATCTTTCGTGTTTTCGAGCCCGTTCCGTCGGCAGCAAGCACGAGATCGTAATCCTGCTGGCGGCCGTCTGAGAAAGTCACGTGGACTTTGCCATCGGGGTCGCTCTCGTCGTCCTGGGTGAAGTCCTGAACGGTTATGCCGTACACGTGCCGTACATTCGACTTGTTTTCGGTGAGACCGTATAGGATTCTGACCAAATCGCCCCTCATGATTTCGAACTCGGACGTCATGCTCTGTCTCCCGCTACCATGCTCGGCGGCTGGGAAGTAGGCTCGCGTTCGTCCATCGGTGTCAACTAACTGCGTGCCAGGCTCCTGACAACGTACCGCTCGGACGGCAGGCTCTATGCCCATTTTCTTCATGATATCCACGCCCGCCACGCGAAGGTCTATCTGCTGACCTATAGCTCGCATTCCTGATGAACGTTCGATAAGTGTGATTCTAGCACCAGGAATACGGGATAGCCAGTAAGCGGCGGCTGGGCCCGCAATGCCACCGCCAACGATGAGCACGTCCAAGGAAGCCATGATGATTGGATTGAGCAATGGTTTAATAGGTATATCGAGATAGACAATATTACGAATACTGTTAAGTGTGTTGGTGAATTCAATGATAGAATATTATCATGAATCTTCCCACCCGACATATTTAAATTCTATATTCTCATAGGGGGCCATTGCTTACAGGATCCCACGCGGGCGCCTAGAACCCCGCCCCCTGTCATCCCCTTCCCAAGTTCAGCTCGTGAATTTATGACTCCCAATGCCAGAAGTCTGTACGTACGGGACCTTTGATGAGTCATTAGCTCCATAGTCTTTGACGTCAATGGCTAATACGAGTTATTTCAGCGTAATTTCCATTAGAGATTTCTAACCCTAGTTTTCTGCATGAGTTCTGCTAGATGTCCGTTGGGCAAATTTATCTAGATGAACGGAAAATTCAATCTTCCGATGAATGGTCGCACCGTACACCGGAAATCTACTGAAAACCCGAAGTCCACGTCGATCGCGTCGAAATCATAACGCTCTTCTTTATTGTTTCGTCGCACTCATATTCCCATAAAACATCATTGGGGTCTTTAAATGTTGTAAGGTGATGAATATCAAAATTAACTATCCTCTTCCCCTCACCTTCTCTGTTATCCAAATATTCCGATTTTATACTAGGATAGGCTCAGCGTTGTGAAGAGAATTCGGATTATTCTTGTGTCAATATCTCTGTTGAATTATTAGTTGTTTTGTTCTGTTTCACTGCGACTCTGGTGCTACGTCACTTCGATATAGTACTGTCAGACGTTTGAGCTCAATTGTTTCTCATTGATGGGAATCGACAGCTGGGCCGCGTGTCATCTTTCCGTGCCACTTGTGGTTGTACCCCCTCAACCTTAACGAGCTTCTCATTTGTCCATCAATTTGATGATTTCCCCAAAATCGGTTATTTGGTGGATCACATCAGCTTGGATAGTCTTACGGCTCTAGAGCATGCTCACCGAAAGTCCCGGGGAAACCAACTTTTACTTTGAACCGAATGATATAGGAACAGACTGCCGCAAGCCTAAGCCCCGAAGCAGTGTTACAGTGTGTGCGATCAAGTTGCGCTGGTGAGTCTGTTGATTGGGTCTAGTTTCCTTGAATTCTTTTCTATATATAGTTAGCTAGGACGTATCCCCCCCCCAGGGCTCCGACAAGAGTTCGGTTCGCCAGGTCCTCTTCCCCAAATTCGCTTGATTTACTATGAATCCTTCATGAAGTCCTCAGATGATTATGTGGTTGTGATCGAGCCTCTAGGGGTTGGTACTGTGACTTAAACGATCCGTTTTATTAATTATACGGATTGGAAATGCCAAGTAACAGAACTAAAACACCGATTGACGGCAACAATTCTATGCAAAGTAGAATATTCTGGAGGTAGGGACCTGGAGCATTTGAACTCGCTTACGCGTATACTGCGTAATGAGGGTAGGCTATTAAGCCACACAAGCCACACCTTCATGTACCTTATGCAGGAAAAAGGACTATAAAATGAGGCAAGCTGTTGAAAATACTCCTTGCCTGTAAGCACACATAATACACATATATTCATTAGTCATCCTTGCTCCTTATTGTTAATATAACCTGTAGGAGTCCTACAGCTCCTTAATGGGTAGTGAAGTGGGTAGTTAGGTCTCGCTATCCCTTCTGGGTAGCATAACCACCTAAAACCTAGAATATCATGAAGTAGCAAGCAATACAAAAGAACAGCCGTATTTTGTACGCCTAAAAGTACGGAATGCTCTCAACAGCTTGCCAGAATCTACAACTCTCTTTACCTAACACTTGCACAAGCCACACAAAATGTGGCTTGTGTGGCTTGTGTGGCTTAACTGTCCACCTACCCTGCTTCAGTAGCCAATCCATACTACCCACTTCAATATGGCCGTAACTAGACTACTAGATATTGAAAATTAAAAGAATAGACATAAAACCAAGTCAATAGCATTGGACTACAATGAAGAGTTGCCTGAGGACCCTTGACCCAGAAAATATTAGTGCCCCTGTTAATATCCCGAGTTCTAGAAGGCTTGTTGTTCGCTGGCAGTGGGGCCGAGTAGTTGAATCTCATCCATATTGAAATAATGTCTAGTACTCTAGGGTAGTGTGTAAAGGAAGAAAGAAGAAGTCTTAGTTTGTTGCTGGTTGAATGAAGTGTTAAAGTAAGGCAGGCTGTTAAGCCACACAAGCCATACGAAGTGTGGCTTGTGTGGGTGTATAAAGACGCGCTATAAATTCGAGCAAGCTGTTGAGAACTCTCTTTATCTTTAGACACACACAATACACAGATGTTCTTTACTAATAGTTGTTCTTTCATATTGATCTAGCTTCTAGGCAGGCAAGCCACCTAAAAGGGGGGCTAGACCACTTTGCCCACTTCAAATGTTCACCAAATCCTGAAAAGCAAGGAAATAAGTACACTCTATTCACGGAATAAATTGTGACCTTCGGTAGAGGTATCTAGTCAATTGTTTCCCAGCCTCCGTAGAAAGATACCAAGTGAAAGAGACAGTTGAGGTATTTAGTTAAAATATTAAGGAACCGAGTGTTTCGTCTGCTTGATGACATATATTCTACATGTCACCAGATGTTGACTTTGCTTGATGATGAAGCGCGGGTGTAGAGGTTTTAGATTGAATGAGACTTTTAGAAGGCCAATTTCAGCGACTGGCAATACATACTAGTGCATTATTTGTGCTTCACAGGACAGCTTATTTTGGTACTGTAATATTATGAGAGTGAAAAGTAAGGTAATATTTATATGTTTCTTCTATAATAACAGGGAATACAGAAAGACGGGTAAAGTAAATTTTGTACAAGTAAATATATACATATATATTGAATAAAATACAAATGCTGGATGTAACATTATTTTCACGTTTAGTTTCATTGCAAAGAGAAACAAAAACTCTAGAAACCTCACTACATCTTCTTAACGCTGCGTAACGCCTGCAGCATGAATCACAAAGGATAACGGCCAAATTCCGGATATAAATTACAAATCGTAGTCACATCAGTCGACCAAACGTCATTTATTTCTCGTCTTACTGCTGCCGGTGTTGTAAGCTCCTGCTTTCGTTAGCCCAGGACTATCCGTTCTTAGATAGACTCAGACAGTGAGTCCGCAACCCGCAGACTATCTTTAACTATCTCGTTCCAGTCGGTTTCTTCGACCACCATCATATTCCCTAAGTAGATATAACGTCTTGTCACTCGATGGGGAAGATCATCCCTGTTGTAAGTGAGCTGCTGTGTCCTCGTCGCGCGCTACTCTCCTAGCGTTTTATGCGACAAAATTGGTCTTTCTAGCTCCAGAACAAGACGTTTTCTGTCAACCCCTCTAAATCTAGTGTACTGAAATTTCCCCTATTGATGCGCCTTTGCTTAGGAGAAGCACTATAGTGTGGAGTTGAGGCGCTGATCTTTGTCAATATGTCGTTGAATTCCCCTTGCACCTTACTAATTATCCTATCTTCCTAGCTAATAACGAGTTTTTAGAGTTGCATCTAAGTTAGCAATCATTCTGCCGAACCCCTAATTCTTAGTTCTTTCAAGCTTAGAAATATTTTGACCTTGAACTAGAGGTTGCGTCTCGTTTTTAGGTTTCTCTTGCCGGTTAGCATATCTCATTTCGCCATCTTCAATGGCTTTGACTTGTTTAGTTTGGAAATCTTGGTAACACGGGACCAAACAGTTGGCTTGGATGCTCTGGGGGCCCCTCAGTCCGCCGTTTCTTTGGAATGATGATTAATTTAAGCTCATCAACTAGCTATCTCATTCTGGTTCTGGTCTATACACCATATCTTTGGCCTACGGGTCTAATTTAGCATCACGCCTAATGGCCAGGGATGAATTATAATGGGATCTGGCCATTAGTCTCGCAGCTGGCTTAGATTTATTCGCCGAAAACTGGGGTTCGAAAGTAAAGAAGCCGGAGCGTATAGTCCTCTACAGTGTCATAATGTACGAAACACATGGAGCACCAACCTATCATACTGTACAACGTAAGCTCCCGCGTATACTGCATAATGCTGTATTTGTTCACAAGAAGATTGCCTCATTTAGTGTCTTAGCAACGGCTCTGATGGCGCTGAGTGATACGTTCAAGTAGTGCTACCTGTTTCATAGCATGCTTCATGATGCATCTCCGCGGGATCAAAAACAGCTGGTACCACTAAAGAAATGGTTAGGTGGAAGCTACATCTAGCATATACCGTAGGGTGC
Organism: Hypoxylon argillaceum; assembly: GCA_022495175.1. NCBI lineage: Eukaryota > Fungi > Ascomycota > Sordariomycetes > Xylariales > Hypoxylaceae > Hypoxylon > Hypoxylon argillaceum. The sequence goes on along the minus strand of MU378214.1, from coordinate 92,596 downwards.
ATTTTCTATAATCGAGGTACTGCCTCTCGACCCGATCTACACCAGCGATATATTTTTCCGCAAGGCGTCGACAGATATGAGGCTCTTTTGACACATAGTAATTTCGAGATATCATAGAGAGGATATACTCTTCCCTTAGTATAGAAGCCTGAACGACCCAAACATTAATAGTTGGTCCTTACTATTAGAACTTCCTAGTTAATGCATAGCACTAGGTTCGTGATTTTGGACTTGAAGGTTTCTAAACCGTTGGGCCTAACTAAAAACGGGTATGCTATATCTTCCCGAGCCTATAGGTGCCTCCCGGGATGTGCGCCGGGTGCGTTTCACATCCACCGGGCGAATAGCCAGACCTTGGCTAGCGTCGGTGCCTCACTTAGTCTAGCTCGACTAAACAGCCTAGCTCAATACTTAAGGCTCCGGATTTGGTAATAGAAATTGAAGGTCTGTATTTCCGTAATTGCTAGTCGTTAGGTATAGCACGATAATGGAACGAAATAGGGAGCCCTGTCCTGGGATCGTCGAACCGGTGAACCTGGCCGTTGTGATGCAATTGCCGGCGGCAGGATTGCACTACCGTGCCTCCTCGAGGGCCATCCACCGTGTCGGACCTGCAAGGGCACGCAGAGATACCGGAAAGGCCTCGGCTCGTGCAAGGAAAAACCACTAGTAGAGGAGATCGCCGATCAATGCTTAGGTCGTTATGTACTATCACCGCTCGCCGCCGCTTTGACAACCAAGGAGTCGGGTATTAATGCTACACAACATTTCAAATCACGCTACAGCGCCGGTTTTGACAGGAGCCCCGTCTTCCACCTTCTGTTAACTGACTCGCCGGTGGCGCTAGACTGCCATCTCTGACTATGTACCGACCTTCGTATTTAGTGCTCGCACTACCTCTATTAGTCGTCGCACCAACTCTCAGGCGGGCGGGGATAGCTCTGAATACTACAGGATATAGCTCTCTACTTATAATTCGGGCGCTGCGGAAGACCGTGGTATCTACATACTACTGTATGTAGCTAATAAGCATAACAGTAGTTCTCTCCACTAAACGAGAGCGCGGACGCACCCGAACGGTTCAGAAGGTTACGGCGAATTTCCCGAAAAGGCACAATGGCCCGGTTCCTGGTAACGACACCCAGGTCTGGATGGCGTGGAATTTGCCTTACAAGACCATGTTATATCCCCGGTGTGCTGGGAACCCTCAAACCTCCATTTGCCAGGTCTGCTTTCTGGATGCTATTAGGCGCCATGCTTTTTTCTGCTTCCTTGACATTGATGTAAGCTTCGTTTATAGAACTCATTCAGTTTATGGATGAGCCGCCAAGATGACCGACGTTCCGAATCGTGGGCCAGAGCTCTTCTCTGTGTGCGTTACTCTGCTGGCCGCGTCCGTCGTTGCCTTCACATTAAGAATATACACTCGGCTGGTTATTGTGAAAGCATGGGGTCTCGATGACTGGTTCATGACTTTTGCGGCTGTCAGTAACCCGATAAAAACGCGTTCCAGCTCAATCATCTGACATCTTTATGATTTATTGCAGATTTCTTTCACCCTTTTCGTCGCCTCTGCTATTACAGGTATTCATTATGGAACCGGACGACATAATGCGGATCTCAAGCAAAGCGACAGAGAAGAGGCGATGAAGGTTAGTCGGACGACAAGTAACACGACGTGCGACAATTACTGACTGCGATACTTACAGTATTGGTGGCTTTGTTACATTTGGTACTGCCTGACTATGATTACCTCGAAAATCTCAATTGGCGTTTTCCTTCTACGACTCACGGTTTCGAAGATTCACCACTATATCATCTACGTTATCATGCTATTCACCGTCTCATCCGGAATTGTCTTCTTCTTCGTCACCGTCTTTCAATGCACTCCTATCACCTTCTTCTGGGACAAGGAGATCAACGGAGGAAAGTGCATAGACCCGAGCATTATTGCCGCTCTCACCTATCTCTACAGCGCCTTTAGCGTCATCTGCGATTTTACCTTTGCCATATTGCCCATGTTCCTGATCTATACTCTTCAAATTGATCGGAGAACTAAAATTGCGTTGATACCCATTCTTAGCATTGGTTGCGTGTACGTTCCCAAGACTCCCCCTTTTACTAACGGGCAATTGTTAACACGGTCGCAGAGCAAGCATTGCTGTTGTTGTGCGACTTGCTTATATCCATAATTTTACGAACCCCGACTTTTTATGTAAGGCCCGCCTTGTTGCAGTAAGGCGTAGACAGACCTAACACAAGATTTAGGGGCAACGCTTGATATTGCCATTTGGTCAACGAGCGAGCAGGGTCTAGCCATCACGGCCGCTTCACTCGCGACACTACGCCCCTTATTTCGAAGCATGGCCCAGCAACTCGGCATGTGGACACCGCGAGCGAGTATGCCGCTTTCCGACGACGCTTTTCCCCGCACCATCGGCAGCACGGACAAGTTCAAGGGCCGAAGGGCGGCCGCAAACCAGTTCGGCGGCATTTCTCTCGCGACCTTCGTTCAGAAGGATGACGAGGAAGCAAACGTGAACTGCAGCAGCGACGGGAAAAGCCTGAAGCAGGCTGACCACGGCAGCAAGATTTACGCTACCACGACGATTTCGGTATCGAGCGACAGCAACACCGATGGCAGCAAGCGGAACAGCTCCTGGGGCATGGGGCGGGGATTCAGGGGCCGCAGTCAGAGTGAAGAAAAGCTCAACCCGCAGCCGTCCAAGGAGGCCATGGACCTATTTACTACGACTACGCCGCGGAGCTTTCTACCAAAGGAAAATGCGAAGCGCTATGAGGGCTCGGATTGATTATGATCTATCAATCCACTATAGTGATTCGGCGTTTCTGTGTACTATTGAGGCTTTTATTTCTATTACCGCACGACCTATTGAATCAGTGCTATCATTAAATACCGTTAATGACCATAATAAATCTAAAAAAGAAAACAAAAACAGGCTGCTATACTTTATATCTTTAATAATAAACCTAGTTGTTTGGTGTAATAGTAGCCACGCGCGGCTCAAGGCTTGGCATTCCTAAAGTAATGATATGACAAATTGTTGTCTAGATGTCTTGACAATCTACAATTCTCCGGTCCGTTTCCAGTTCCCTGGGTATCTGTGCCAAGTTGTAATCCCGCTTTTCAAAGTCACACTGCATGAACTAATACGTAAATTTTGATAGCAATGCTAACTTATCATTAACAGCACTGGAAAACCTTGTTCCTTTCGTAAAAAGAAAAAAAAAACCTTCCCACCGGTGGCGAATATCCTCAAACAATAGTACCGAGAAAATTTCGCTTTGGTGTACTTGTGGCGAATATTCTTGTTAAATACGACCCTATGGCCTGGGCCGTAATTTCGAAAGCTGAATTATAACCAATGAGATGGAGGAAGCCCGGTTCCTTCGCAATTTTTTTTCTATTCAACAGACTATTGAATCAGCCGGCCCGTAAGATAATAGCAGTGTTACTTCGCGATAATCGCAGCCGCATTCTTCACCTTGTAGGCTAGCACTATTTATTTTTCTTCTCTTAATCGTGGCGCACAAAGTCGGTCCGACACAACAAAGCACTCGTGAAGCAAACATTGCTCAGTCTGACTAGGAACCCCAATCCAAACAAACTTGTGGTTTTCTGGGGAGCGAATTCGGTCGGGGACGGTATCGTACTGAGATGCAACATGGTACCTACAGGGTCTACGCGTAGTACGGTTCAACAGAGGTGATTACAAGAAATATATAAGAACGGTCCAGCGCAGATCCGCCATACTAAGGCCAGACAATATAATACCCCTATTCTTGAGGGGTCTGTCCAACCGCACTGTCACAAACTTTCATTTCAGTTCTCTTTTTGATTGGTGCAAAAGGACGGATATAGATTCCTCTTGAGCCCCGAATGATATTTAGAAATGTTTTGCTCTGTTAAAATATTGTCTAGTTGGATATCAATTATGTTATAATAACTTACAAAGTAGAGATTTATATTTTTATAGCTTGAGCTTACCTCGTAACTTTAACATATCAACTTCCCTACAAGTTGTCACATAGCCACATCTACAAATATTACTATACAGGTTAGTGGAAATATATTTTGCTATTGCTGATGAGACTAGTCTGTCGTTTCTACTTGTGAGGTTCTAGGGAGGACTAGGGGCCAATATGCCTTATGGATGGACGGAGCATGATGAAACTCAGCGGAGTACAATATCGGGAATATCCTCGGATATACGAAGCAATGAGTGGACGAGTGAGTGTCACAGCGTTGAGGCGATGGTACGCTAAACATGACTATAACGGATAGAAATATGCCGACACGTTATAGTTATTGGTTGGTTGCATTGCCTGGCTCGCCCCTTTCTTCTTCTTCCCGTTTCTGCTTTGACCATTCCTCAATGGTTATGTTATTTAACTAGGAGCTATACGCAGCAGATTCAGTGAATACTTTCGTAAATGTCTCTAACTACACTTCAGTGACCTCTAACACTTGAAGGGTTTGGAGGCGGAAGCACCGATTGTATAACTTGAGTAATCAGGTAGTGGCTCAACCTATTGCGACGCTGCCCTAACGGGGCGTGTTTTCCTCACTCCACCCATGTTTCGCCGAGCATCTCGCGATTTGAGATTGATTGGAATCCTGATCTGTCTCTGTGACTCCCTCGTTCGAAACCGAGAAATGGTAACCTGCGCTTCATCACTACTATTAATGCGTTCTATGATGTCTTCTCCTGAGATTGTCGACCGTATATCCTAAAGTTCCTTTTTGGCTGCTTGGGTGGCTTGTTTAGCCGTCTCGAGTTTTTTTGTCCTCTGTGCCAGCTTGTTTTTTGCCGATTTTATATTTTGTCTTTCCGAAGTCTTTTCGGCAGCCTGCGCTGCGTCGTAGGCTTTGCGAGCAGCATTGGCACTGGAGGCCCGACGCTTTTCCTCCGCTTCATACTCTGTCACTTTGTCGGTGGCCACATCCAATTCATGTCGTTTACCAGAGAGAACTTTATATAAGGTCGATGTCATGTTCCCGTTCGCGGTCGATCCCTTTGGACATGCGCAGATCACATGCTTATTGTAATTGCCGTCTACGATCTGCTCTGGTGAAACATCTTGAACAACAGCTCCTGCATCGCAGCAATCTAGGAGGACAAGTATATCGCACTTGGCCTCTATAATAGTGGGTAAGATGGTATTCTTGAAATGAATCTCGAAATCCGGCTTTAGTTTAGAGCTTCGATTTTTTAGCAAGTTTGCTCCACCGTCACCTAATGCATAACAGGTGTCCTTACCGAAGTCTTCCTTCTTCTTCCCTGAGCTTTTCTGTCTCTTGGGAGATTTGATCCAGAAGATCCAAGGCTCCGTTGTAAGGTCGATCAGTGAGCCCCTTCAGTTGTTGGCTCAATCTGTAGAGCAACTTCCCGCAGCTCTCAAACCTTTCGCCCGATCTTTGGATGTCCTGTTCGTCTGCCTCATTATGGCTTGGAGGTAGTCAGACTTGTCGATGAACCGAGACAAAAAAGGATAACTAGCCTGCTGCTGCCATGGCAGTACTCACCTAAAAAGAGTCAATGCCACGTCTTGTGTTTTAGGCACGTAGCCATGCCCATGATAATACACAATGTGTAGAGTGGTATGCGTCGGCTCGAAAAACTTGCGTAATGCGGACTTCAAATCATATCCGTTGCGTTGTGATGGCTCTATCACAAAAGGTATCAATTCGAATGACAATTTAACGGCCAGTGCCTCGATGTTTTTGTACTGCTCATCAATATTGGCACCGAGATCGTGGGATTTCCATTTGATGTTGAGGATCCGGACTTTGTCGTAGTTCCCGGAGGTGGGCGCTTGGGGGGCCATCACGGGGCCACCTGGTAGATTCTACCTCTGACCACTTCTGCTCGGCAGTCCCCGGCTTTGGCCGTTCGCGGGAATCTACGCCTCCCGATCGGATTCCTTTGTAGGTATTATTTATAGTGAGCTCAATGAGGAATTGCCAAGTAGCCTAGGTTGAGGTGCGGGTGACTGATCTGATGGTTGGGTGGGGGGAGTGGTGGGGGGTAGATACTGAATGTAATATGTGCTCTTTGACTCAACTTGAAGAAGAGAGTTATGTGACTGTAAGTGTTTGGTGATTTTCTTTTCGGCCTCTATGATGGTGATAGGGTATTTATTTCAAGTAGTCAGATGATACCCGGGTAAGTAAGTAAATAACCATCCATGGTCACCCGGCCGCTGCTGGTACGTCATACCCCACCAAAGGGCCGCGCCCGATTCCAGGCAATGCCGCTTGCAGAAAACTGCCTTCGCTTGCGTCGTAGGGCTTATCACATTATAGAGGGTTGCAGCGACGACCCATGCCATGCGGAGATGTGTCCTTCGATTGGGTTCAGCCCGTTCACTCGAGAGCCTCGTTTGTTCAGTCCCCGCGTGTGAGCGGCAGCAAGGCAGACACTTATCAGTGAGGAGCTAGTTGACTGCGATAACTAGGTCTGCGAAGGAATTCGGTGAGCCTTTATTCCGCTCCTGGCCGTGTGAAAGGCAGGAGAAGGAAATACGAGACGACACCCCTGGTGTCACATCTCAAGGCGCTCAGTGTAGTTGTTCGGAGACGCCGAGGGTGACGACATCCTGCACCGGCTGCCTTCTCTGCCTATTTCTTTTCTGTCTCGGAAGTTAAATAATTGGCAGCGGTAAGATGAATCGAAACCTAGTTGTTTCTTTGCGCATTTCGCAGCAGTCGTCGCTGTTCGGGGGATGAAAATAATGGGAGAGCAGGACAAGCTGCTTAACCAGTCCTACAGCCGAGTTCACCATATTCATACATGTACGCATATTTCCCACCTCACCCAGGACAGTAAGTCTGACTCGCTCTGCGTGCACCCTAAATCTTTATTGCTTCTTGCAATAGTGATCAAGCTCTAAGGCTGGTTTCAGCCTAGAACTATTATTGACCCTCTAAAGATCCGGCAATGGGTCAACTTCCGACTTGAGAGTTGCTACCTCCTCGGGATCTTCTAACAGCTGCAGCTCTATAGGCGGAATCTTTATATCAGGCTGAAGTCTGCGTTGAATCGTTTGACGCCTGGTCGCAGCATAGAACGTTTGCAGGCGGGACTTTCGACTCGGAACAACGAAGCGAAACCACACTCAGATAGTGGCCTGGAAAAGGGTAAGTCTTGGACTGGCTACACGATAGCAAGGAAGTAGCTACGCGGCCGGATCAGATATATGGCTGTCAAGTAGTAGATCTAAAGCCGAACACAGTTCGTCTCAACTCGTAGCTGCTATGCGCGCCTTTGGAGTGGCCCTCTCATAATTGCAACCCTGTATAGCGACACTTTCTACTATCGGGAAATCAAAGTCTGGATTGCTACTGCTGAAAATCGGATTGTATTTTGACACGTATCGTCCTTAGGCTGCTATCTACCATTTAGCTCTTCACTGCATTCTGATTGATTAAGTGAGGAAAATGTCTATCGGCGGTACGCAAAGGGTTGACGTGCTCAACGCATTGCTAATTCACCTGCGTGATATTGAGCATCTAATGTGGACCTTTTCGAATACTGCCCAGTTCGAAAGAACTTGGCATGATTATAACCATTCGATCTATAACCGCTCGGAAACAATGAAGGCATCGAGAGCATTCTAAGTTAGTTAAGCTTCTTGATGTGAACGTCTCGTAGACGCAACGTGCCATGCTGAATGTGGGGAAGCTGGTGCCCGGTATCTTGCTTTACTTCAGGCCGCATCAATCAATTAGTCATTGATCTCACTAGTTCATATACCATTCCCTATCATTAGTAGATTCTTGCCGAGGTGGAGAATCAATTCGCCAAATTGGGGCGCAGAGTCCTAGGAGCGGAAGAGCGCGCGGCCAAAAAGCAGAGCAACGGCGGCGCGAAGACGAGCAACAACGATATTAGACAGAATATCTACCTAGGTATAGTTCGGGGAGGCGGGGCAGATTCGGTGACGGCATGGGCGACTTGAACCCAAAAAAGCGCATCGTCTGGGTCGTCCACGGCTGCTTTGAGAAGAGGTCCGATGCGGTCGAGGTTGAAGTCGTCATAAATGATCGTAGAATTGAGGCTCAAGAGGTCGCCGAAGATAGCTATTCTGCTTGACAGAGGAGAGGGCGCTTTGTAAAGCTATTGAGTAACATTACCTTCAGGCGCAAGCTGCGCTAGCGCGTCTGCGGCGCGCCAAATTCTCCTGTCTCCACATATCGGGTTGAAGGAAGAGTGGAAGACATCAAGGCCTTTCCCAATGAGAGACTATCCTGGACCGCAGTTCGTCTATCATGACGGACGGGGTGCTCTCAGGAGAACGTTTGTTAGGCCATTACAAGTTTGCGCCCAGCCATCGAACTAACTCCACACCGGTAGATATTCGGAACTATCTATCCAGTTAACTGCTCTTTAGCAGGTCTGCGTGGGGCCTAGATAAGAGGGTCCTTATCAGAGGGCAGTCCCACAAAAATATCCCATGTTACTCACTTATGACTGAAGCTGGCCGTCTTCGGACCTGGAAATTCTAGACATAACCTCGACAGCATCTCCGCCAGAAACTAAGTTGCTTTACTTTCCCGCATACCTCTTGCATCCAATCTTAAGGTATATCTCTCGCAATTACCTTACCTCTTCAGATCACCGCCTCTTGACTTCCAGGAATCATTACAATGGCGCCGGAACGTGTTTGTCTGTAAGTCATGACTCGTTCCTACACTGGGAGAAGATATAGTTGCCTAACGATTGACCTAATCCAGTGCCTTCTCAGGTGGTAAGTTGAACATGCCTAAGGGAAGATGACCAATTGATACTCATGGACATAATAGGCTTAGATACAAGTGTCATTTTAAAGTATCTCCATTTAGAAGGCTATGAGGTGGTAGGTCTAGCCCTCTGCACTAAAGGACCCTCCCATCGAGGCCCCTCATGCGCTGTACGCTTAGGGGCCATTAATATTAGGTAACAGCTCAATATTAGGTACAGGCCCTAGCCAGTCACAAGCTACAGTTATTACGGACATGTTTCTGGTGCCATACGAACGTCGAAATATCGTGGGCCTGTCACTCAATATTGAGCTGTCGCCTAATATTGGTGCCATCCAACCGTACAACGCATAAGGGGCCTCCAAGGGAGGATGCGTTAGTATGTCTAGAAAATGAAGGAATTAGACTAACCGATGGCAGGTGTGTTTTCTCGCGGACTGCGGTCAAGAAGAGGACTTCGAGGCTGTCAAGGCCAAGGCCCTTAAGCTCGGGGCTAAGGACATGATCATAGAAAATGTTCAACAGGAGCTTATTGACGAGCTGGTCTGGCCTGCGATCCAGTGTACATACGCCTTCTCTACGTCTTGGAATAAGTTCTACGAGCCTGCTAACACTTGACATCTATAGGCAACGCCGTCTATGAGGACCGATACCTTCTTGGAACGAGTTTGGGTATGGTTCCTTATTCCCCTTGTATTGCTTGATCTATCAAGTTGTCTGATGTGAACATTATGAAACTCGACTAACATGTCTTCATGCTCGCAGCAAGACCAGTCATAGCTAGGGCTATGGTCAAAGTCGCGAAGGAGCACAACTGCGGGATCCTGAGCCATGGGTGTAAGGCTTCCCGGCTGTGTCACAGCCTACCTTGTTGTGTCGACAATTTGCTAACGCAGGTGTCCCATCTCTCCAGGCACCGGGAAAGGGGTGAGTTTATCCAATCCTGTCTTTTCACGTTCCTGATACTAACGTTTCCAGAATGAGTATGTCTACACCTTCACATTTAGAGTCATTAATTTCGAATTCTGGAAGGATTTCAACTCAAGACATGTCCGGGGGTTGTTTCGGGAGTTTATTGGCAACCAAACTTCTGCATGCAAGCTCCCGAAATAGTTCTCAAAGATGTCTTTAGTGAGATGTTACCTAAAATGGCAATTTCTGGCCCAGCGGGATTATCTCCCAGAATTATCACCAACCCCCCAGACCCATACCGAGGCTTCTTAATACTAACATTTCTCCAAGCCAGGTACGCTTCGAATTAGCATGGAAGGCTTGCGATCCCACCCTGAAGGTCCTGGCTCCGTGGCGCATGCCAGAGTTCTGCAACCGATTCGCGTTTGTGATCACTCACCCTGGCTTTACCATAGCTAAGCTGATAAGTGCATAGAGGACGTGCGGATCTACTCAAGTTCGCCGCCGAGCAAAACATCCCCGTCAGCTCTACGCCGAAGGCCCCCTGGTCCATGGACGACAATATTATCGTGAGTTACCACTGGAGTCATTTTCTTCCCTTTCTAGTAACTTGAGAGCTCCCGAAATGTCTCAGGGACATGTTTCGGGAGTATGTTTCGAGAGCTGTAGAACTACACAAAAGAGTAATTACTGACTTCAGCGGTTATAGCACTGCAGCTATGAGGCCGGGGTAAGCTGCCTTACATCTAATCAATGGACTCTATTTTTCATCTTGCTGACACTATCAGATCCTCGAGCAAACGGAACTGACGCCCCCGAAGGATATGTGGAAGCGCACTGTTGGTAGGGCATTTGTGCCCATAGTAACTAAGTCGAGTAGACGCTGATGCCTATAGATCCGATGAATGCTCCTGATGAGCCGACACCTTTTACCGTCCATTTTGAGCAAGGTGTTCCCGTCAAGCTTGAGGTTGGTGGCAAGGTCGTGACCGGCTCGCTCGAGATTTTTAAGGAAGCAAATGAAATCGGCCGGGCCAATGGTGAGGCCCTGAACTACGAAAGCTCATGAGCCAGTGCTGACCAACTATTAGGAATCGGACGTGTCGACATTGTCGAGTCTAGGTTTATCGGTGAGTTCTGGCTCGTTAAGAAGTATACTGATGTCAGCTGTATCGTCCGCTAACGACTTCCAGGACTAAAAAGCAGGGGCTGTTACGGTATGTAGCCAAATTTGATTCAACGGCTGTTCAATTTCTAACGTCGCGTCCATAGATACTCCGGGCTTAACGATTCTTCGACAAGCCCATCTCGATCTTGAAGGGTTGGTCATGGATTCCAAGGTCCGCTCCATCCGTGACCGTCTTTCTCAAGACTGGTCAGCCGCTATCTACAACGGTTAGTCATCTCCGTCTACGCTCACATCTTGTCGTCGAATATAACATCCTAACTCTTCAGCCAGGCATGTACTTCACTCCTGAGCGGGAGTTTGTTGAGCATGCTATCAAGTTTTCACAACGTCAGGTTGAGGGCAAGGTGAGTCTCGTTGCCTATAAAGGGTGCGCGTACGTCGTTGGACGTTCCAGCGAGACCTCTAATCTCTACTCTGCCGATGAGAGTAGCATGGACACGCTAGACATGAACTGGACACCCCAAGACACATCGGGTTTTATTGCTATACAAGGGATCCGCGTCGAGAAGTACGGCGCGAGGAAGATCAAAGACGGCGAGCCCCTTGCCCGTGTCTAAGCGTAGACTCGGCATGTCGGCCTCAGGAGGTTTCGGCGCTTTGGGCAATCGGTAAAAAATTACGTAGCATAAAGCGGTTATGCGGTAGTTTAGTTTCGCACTTAGAGGAAAAGCTAAAAGTTAAATAATATTTTTAATTGTTTTATAAAAGCTGCAGCACGTCTTATAACTATAACTGTTTTGTTAAATTATACCTAAGTTTTATTATATTCTTCTAGCTAAATATTAATCATTCTTTCACGAATCATTATTAGATAAAATTCTTGAAGCTATTAAAAGGCAACACTTATATAAAAGTCCTGGGATATGTCTACACGGTGTATTTGGCATCAAATAGCCAACCGCGCAGATCTTATCTCTTATTGCGGAAGCTCCTAAGCCGCCACTTTCAGCTTGCGGGATGCAGTGTAACCTAAGCCACAAATTGTTCCCTGTCTGCGTCGCAATAAGGATATTTTTATATATGCTTACGCGATGTGGCCTTACTGGGAAAATCAGCACACCAGTTAAAAAATCCATGAATCGTCCCTAGACTATACCTTCTGGTTCCTGGAAACTATGCTCGCTGCAAATATTTGTAAGCAACCATCCGAATTAATTGAGGCGTCGGAGACATATTCTCAGACGCGTTTCTCGAAAAGATGCTGGCTGACGCTCAACACCCTCCCGGCCGGTTGAACTTTTCCCTGACTTGCCTGAGAATCGGCAGCTCATACGAAGTCCTTGAGTGGTTACTCCCTTCTTTCTTTACCCAGAATGCTATTCTCCCACCAGATATTGTCGAGGAACTGCTGGCTCGAGAATCTAATTTCGAGGAAGACTGCCGTCTTCCGAGGCTAAGGCTTCTAGCCCGGGAGTATAAACGATTCAAAGACCGTAGTGCTAGAGCTGTTCATCAATATACCCTTTTTGAGCGGGTTTTAAGCAGTGGCTCCGCTGGCAATGTCGATAAGACATTTTCTTGCGACGGCCTGTTATCCCACTGGAGCTTTGTATCCCCTGGGAACGCCGCCGCACTTGCACTATATAGAGGTATTATTACAAGATGCAGCTGCATAAACTTCTAACTAATCATTGATAGACAATAACAACAACATAAAGGCACGTACGCAGCTTAAAGATACTGATACGGTATCCGACTGGGCATGTCGAATCGCCAGAAAGCTGCAATCGAAGAATCCAAACAGCTTACAATTAGTGTATGGAGCCCGTGTCTCTCTACCCCTTATTACTCTCATGCTAGTGCTAATAAAAATATAGTACCCTTGTGGAAGAACCTAATCGTGACGACCTGAGCACTGTATTTTCCTTCCGACACTACACAGCAGCTACTATCAATGGACGTCTAAAGAAGCTACACTTACTCCCAACATGGGTGATGGAAGTAGTGCTGGCACAGACTTGGGGTATAGAATTAATGCCCTGGTCTCCAAGTTCTGGTCCACAGAATTGCCATGAATTTGCTAGACCAGAGCCGCTTCTACCCCCATCAATGAGAACCTCGGATAGCTGGACATCACAATTCCTCATGAAGCACTCGTCACGAATACATTGGGGAAAAAATCCGAACCGGCAGGGAAATCTAGATCCTACCCGTGGAAACAACGAAATTTTCCTAATATGGCAGTCGGGCTGCACATCCTTCGTTTCTGACCTCGCAGTGCACATCTTTGAGCATCACAAGTCTATTCCATCTTCAGAGAGCGCCAAAATAATTGTCCGCCCACCCGCCAATAAGACCGAGGAATTTCGAATTGTCATCACATTTCGATCCTGTAGGGCGCACGCACTGTTTACAAATCGTCGGAACAATGCCGTAGATCCGGAGATCGAGGCGTCCATCAGGAATGGGCTTGAACGGCGGTGGTCCCCTGTAAAGGAAGCTATACTCTCCCTATGCTGCCTTTTCGAAGTTGTCGTAACAGACACAGCGGAGTTTGTGCGCGATTGCCACAGCGAGACATCTCGCATTGTAAGCAATATTCCAAATTACCACCCTGCGCTTTACTAATCAGCAATTCCAGCATATCATTGGGCGCAAATCGCCGTCTACAAGCAAGTTAAGATTCCTCTTTCACTTGGAAGACCTTTGCCAGGCGGCACAAGCTGGAGTCCAACACGCCTGGGAAGTTCTCGATCTGCTTGCTCGATGGATGAGCCATGAAGGGTGCGATGAGACATCTATTGATAGCAAAGTGTTTCATGACAAGCTAGAGATTATAAAAAAGGACTTGGAATTTCTGAATCAAGAGCTGACTGAGCTGAAACTCAACATCGAGAAAGATCAGAAGATTCTTCGGGACCACTTCGAACTAGAGCAGAGCTCCACGGTCTTCAGACTCTCGGTTCTAGCGGCCATATTCCTGCCACTGTCCTTCACGACAAGCCTATTCGGCATGAACATAGACCAGAGCGTACGCGAGGGGCCTCAGGGGTTTACCAACTACACGAATACCACGCTAGACGGAGTTTCCCCCGACATACGCAATTCAACCGAGGCACTCATTTCCATGATAGGAGTGAATGCGAATTTGAGCTTTACATGGCTGACATTCGGGATCACGGCCGCCTCGCTACTTGTCACGCTTCCGCTCTCGCTCTTCGTCGGCGCGATCGTGCGCACCATCGTCGTCTCCGCGGCCAAATACGTCGCATACTGGCGCGTCATCGCCGTCATCGCGGGGACGGCCTTCATCGCCTTCAGCATAGGGTCGAGCCAAATCCTCTATCCAGGCGCGATCATCATCAACGTGCCCCTGATCCTAGTCTTTGCCTGGAATACGTACCGCGCCTGGATCCTCAGCCAGCGACCGCTCATGTGGACCTCCGTCACCTTCGTCACGACGGCCTCGTTCTTCGTCGATTTGTTCCAGGATACGTTTTATAATATTTACCAGTTCCAAGCCCATTTTCCGTGGATGGTCCTTCCATGGTTGTACATTGGGTTGCTTTATCTGATTCCTTGGTGGCGCAAACGGCGCTAACGCTACCGCATTATACCTGGAAGTACACATCGAGTTGTCTCGAAGTATGAGTTCGTGGAAGTGTTTGTCGTATTTGGATACCCATGGATACAAAGCCTAATTACAAGGGATGCACCTAGCAGATTAAAAATAAATCGTTGAGCGGACGCGCTATTGCTGTCAACAGTGATTGATACATTTTGAAACAAGCATTCAGGGGTAAGGGGAGTTTATGCATATCTGCAGCGCATTTATTTATTCAATTCATGACAGTCCCCTCTGGGGACTGTTTTATTTAGCTAGCTAGGCAGGCCCCTTACATAAAATTCTTATTGCTCTGACCTCAGAAACTAAAGCAAGGAAACTTTTTAGAAGTGTTATTTTAACTATTGGTCAAGTCTTCAAAGTGACGTGTTCATGGACAGTAACAGCATTACTACCCCTTTTCCCGAATTCCCGCCCATTTCAGGTAAGCAAACCTAACTTGACAGGCCTCGCAACTTATGCTTCGTTCTTACGAGTTGACTTCTACTAAAACCAAGTGTTGCCCCGAGTGATACTGTTAACGTTCTTTTGAAGTGTCTAATTATGACACAATCTCTGGAGTGCTGTCTACGTGTGTAGATACAACTCGTCTATATATCTACGTACCCCATTCTACTATTTTACATTGCTATTCACGATCCCATCTATACATGCTCCCTCCCACCTCCCCCAACAACGCCCTGAGACTCCGCCCCCGTCTCCCCATCAACAACAAAGATCCCAAACCTGAACACGCCAGCCTCATTCTCCCCACCACGGCGCCCACCCTCCTCATCAGGACAAGCCTGTCGCAGATTGTTCTCGATCACCTCAGTTCCTTAGATCGATACATCTAATACCTACGGAGTTTAGCTAGACGCTTAGAAAACGTCAGGGGTTATTCGAACATATGGATGTTATTCAGTGGTATGAGCCTAGCATGAGACTGACCGTGACTTCTAGCTCTTCGCTAATGCGAGTTAGTAGTAAAGAATATCGGCATTTTCTGAATGCCTCCGCTTGTCGCATGTTGTCATAGTGGCAGTAAGAAGTTCAGGCCCTTATGTGCTAATAATAGCTACCTCGAGGCTGATTATGAGGCACTTCATAGATGTAATGCAAATTCCTATAGATAATCGCACGATACATGAAATCGTAATTTTTTTTTTTTTTTTTTTTTTTTTTTTTTGGTTAACATCAAAACAATTCTTTTATTTTACGCTAAAACAGTGTTCTTCTGCAACGGCATTTCCTAAGCAATACTATCTCGCTCGCAGATGTCAGTCACGTAAGGAGGATAGGGAGAATGGGAGGTAACGAACAAGATCATCATGATGTGAAGTATCGTGACATCTAAAGCTAGTTTGCTCGAACCAGATCGTTGTGCGCCAATTCATACAACCCCACCAAGTCTCCCCTCAACTAAGCCATTTATGTGACTATTTCCAACAACCCAAACCCAAATCGGCCTCCAGAATAGCGGGCGGAGAACAGCAGGCGGTTATGCACAACATCTTAAGCGCTGAGGCTGAATTGGGAACATGACGCCTTAACCGCGGCTCAGACAGGCATTCCGTGACATTTTCAACTTCATGAACTTGAGGATAGGCAGAGTCTCATTCTTCATAAATGATTGATAGATTTGAGAACCGGCGCTTTGGCATTCGATAAGTCGGACGGGTAATAGTGTCTTTATATCCAGTCTCTCTCTCGCGGGTAATGGTGTCTTTGTGTCTGGTGTCTCTGTATCCGGTCTCTCTCGGCCGTTTTTTGGAACCGTCCTTCTTTCGACCTCGGATCCACATCCACGCTCCGAGAATGAAAGGCGCAACTGCAGTACTGACGAAGGCCATCGCGAGTGATAGGGCGAGCATTTTTTCTGTGCAAATTTCTTCTGTGTAAGAATCGGTGCCACGGTGGTACGATAGGGATGGAAGAGAACAGCAGAAGCGGTCGGCAACTCTAGAATAAAAGTGCAGAACAACAGCGAAGTCCAATTCGTGAGTTATAAGAATGACTGACATGTTTTCCCTTATTTTTGCATTGTTCTGTGACATTTCGATTCACCATTTGAGCCTTAACCAAGCTGTTGGTGGTGGTGAATATCCTAGGTTCTAGTTAAGTGAAAAACAATGACCACTGTCTGACAACCCTCATGCATTGTCTCGTGGATAATGAAAAGGCTATGAAATAAGGTTATTCACTAAACTCTTTATGTTTTATGTTTGGAATAAGCCTTTTGTGATTGGCAATCGTACGCCAGATGGCTGCACTGCAATTGAGCGAGACACGTGCGCAGCCCAGCAGCCTGCATTGCGCTAGGAAAGGTGAGCAAGGTTGTTGATTTCGAAGATCTAGGCATCTCTATTCTCTCTCTATGTATATGCGCAAGATGAAGCGACACCGGATCTAGACATGGTATATACTGTGACAGTCGCGGTTGTGGTATAATCGGTCTGGCACAAATACAGATGGTATATCAATCAATCAATCAATAGCCGGGCCTGCTTCCGCATGATCTGCGAAGTCTCAAGCACATGATAACGCAGCTAAACAGTCCAAACAGCGCATCCGAACCTTCGCCCTCGCCCTCGCCCTCGGGACACTACATAATGTCGTCACAACTTGGACGAGGAGGGGTCCTGTTCATCGCCCAGTCAAGCAGCGCCGACCTCCTTGAGCAGGGACTTGAGCTCGCCGGACTTGGCCTGCAGGTCCGAGTTGCCGCCAATGTGCTTCTGGCCGATGTAGATGTTGGGGACGGTGCGCTGGCCCGAGATCTCGACGAGCGCGGACTGGATGGCGGCGCCGTCGTCGACCTGGTCGAGCTCGATCGCGAAGTACTTGGCGCCCATGCTGTCTAGGAGCTTCTTGGAGGCATTGCAGTGGGGGCAGTACGACTTGGAGAACAGAGCTGCGAGCGAGCGCGCTGTTAGCTGAGGCATATAAGAGAGGACAGAAGAGAAATGATGCGTCAAAGGCAGTCGAATAAAGCGCGCGCGCAGGTTGCGCCGCGGGCTTTTCTGGTGGGATAGGTACAAAGGGCGGGCAGGCTCGAGAGAGGGGAAAATGTGTTCAACGTACCGACGGCATTCTCGTCGATGATGGTCTGGGCTTTGGTCTTGGCGGCAGACATGGTTTCTGGCGATGGCGAGGAGAAAAACTGGCGGATGAAGTTCATGGAGGGAAGATTTGAGCTGGTGCGGAGCGGTCGTGGAGGAGGACGAGGGAGCAGAAGTATCTGGCGGGGTATTTGTATGATGCGCATGTGGTGCATAAGGAGGCGGGCGGCGGGTGTGGCGGGCGGTGGACGCGGCTGCCGGGAGGGTAAGTAGGTATCGTACTGCTCTGTAATCTATCTACGCATAAGACCTGGTAGTCGGGATGTTGCAGTGGCCAGCCAGTAACAAAGGGTATTTGTCAAGCGTGCGAGGCGGGAATTGTTTGATTCCAAAGACTCCATGTTTCAGTGGACCCTGCTATTACTATCTACATGTCCACTATATCTATCTCTGATAGCGCAAGTAGCGTGAGGTACGTAGAGGGGGATCGGGTCTAACTCCGCCCGACTGAGTCGAGTAACTAAAGAATTTGAATATTTACAATGAATCCCTCACATTTGATGAAATCCTATATTGCCTCCATGTTGTTTGATAGCGTTTGCATCGCTGATATTCGAACTACTTGGTCAAAAAAAGACTAAACGAGGTAGTATGTATGATTTGCATAATACGTAGATCTTCGTATGCCGACATTAGCCAATTCAAATCAGTAATGACGCAATAGGCGTCTCGGTAACCCGTACCTCTTTTAATGGTATGCCGACCTATTCAGGTTCCGAATTGGTAGTTATTTTTGGTCTCCAGTGTTCCACATATATTATAATCTTCTAGAAGTTTATTAGTCACGACTCGACCTTTAAATAGGTATGCATGTGATTAATAACAAGTATGTACCTAGGTAGATAGGCAGGAAAGATCTGAGGCTTAAGATCTACTGAGCCACATTGAATTGCGCGGGTACATATGTAGATAAGTCCCCTCAAGTAAACCCTGATATGGCATTGCATCAACCTGATATTCTGTGCAGAACGCTTATATGTACATCAAAATTGGAACCCTGGCATATACAAATAAATCAAGGTAAAAATCAGTCCTTCAATCTCATTTCCACTTCTTCATATAACTTGTGCTGCTAAAATTTTGTGGTGAGCAATCCCCTAGGTAAGTATTCTATTCATTTAGACGTTTTAGCTTCAGAGTAGATACCTGTAGGTACGAGTCTTAGGTATCTAGTCCCCTCTCTAGAGAGGTACTTTATAGTAGGTACATATGTAGTTAGGTAGGTAGGTACATACACTGAGGAAATCCTCTGCGTTTCGAATCATAAGGCCATTTCATTCCCGGTTTAAAACATCTGGCCAGTTGTTTTTGGCCCCCAATTTCCTACATGTACGTACATTACTATGTATGTAGGTATTCAACCGGGCACCTGTCATCCACCACTCAAAGACTGCCCAAGTGACAGTTCAGCTTTTTAGTTGCAGATGCTTCAGCAGCGCATGCCTCGTAGTCAATTATCGTCTACTTACGTACGCCAGATACCCGAGGTAAGAAATGCATCCCTTGCCAGCCTACCGACATACATCCTATTCTATTCCTCTTTTTTTCACCTTGGGGTGGACATGCCCGTGACATCTCACCCATAGCGGCTATTACCCATTGCCCATCCATCTATCATATGTCGTAGTACCCTGACGTCGTTCCTGTAGTCAACGACCCAATGAGCCGCTGAGCCAGCGAATCCCATCGTAACAAGAAGAAGCGTATGTCGTCTCGCCCAGCTGACCTGGACATCGTGCAGTGACAACGCATCGTTCATCCATCGCTTACATCTCATTCGACTGCCAATTCTGCGGATTCTACGTACTGTACTGATTGTACTTGTACTCTACACGCTACCTGGCGTCTCTGACCGACGTTGTTGCTAGTCGTCATTCGACATTCGCCATTCGAGCCCCATCTAACCCGCTGTTAGCTGTGCCGGCCTGCGGATGTGCGAACCTTCTACCACTCTGCCCCACGATACCGACTTAGAGCTAGGCCCTTTTTTATCCTTTTAGGGGACCAACAAGTCGCTCCTGGGGCCGAAGCTATACCTATCGACGACTTCTCTCTCCAGCCTAGCACCAGCACCCATCTGCCTCCGACTGCCTCCCACCGCCCACCTAACCTACTGTAGGTAGTCTGGGTGGCCCGACAGAGGCGTCCGCTATTCGCTATTCGCCCGCCCGGCTCCTGTGTCCTCTGTCCTGTGTCGCATGCGTCGCCACGCAGCCATACGCATCCAGAGTACCACTCCCCTCCCCTCCCCTCTCGACAGTGCTTGGTTCGCACTGCCAGCAGGGTCTGCACTTGACTACTTGACTACTATTCGGTCATCCGCATGTTACCGTAGCCGCTGCGACCCTCTCTGACCGTGTCTCCCTCCACTTTGCATCCCGCAGTGAGAAGAGCACATCTCAGTACGTAGGCTGGGTGTCCTGGAACTCCCAGGACGACCCAATTCTCGTCAAGGTGGCTTCCGGTCAGGCTGTTTCGGCAACTTCTGGTGCCTTCCAGAACATTACCGCATTCCTACCGCCCGCATTACAACCTTATCTTGTTAGCACTCTCGCCCACTTATCTGACTCATTCGCGGGGTCCAACGAATATCTTGAATCTAGAGGTGTCTCGCCCACCGCCGTCTACTCGACCGTGCTAGGTGCCGCTGCCATTGCACTGCCAATCATCATGACCTGGTACTCCCGAAACACGCGCGACGGCCTATCGCCCTTTGCCTCGCAACAGGAGGGCCCACATGTCACCGACGACGATTACAGCTACATCACATCCGAAGATTTGCAGAATTCACTACAGCTTACCGAACGACCCTACGAGCCGCAGGATCGCCGCGCGCCACGCAGAGCCGAGGTCGAAGAAGATGATGTCATCGTCATCAAACATAAATCCACTACGCATCCCGCACATTTCCCTGCCTTCTCCATTGGCGATGGCAGGCTCACCGTGAGAGACGTGAGAGAGCGTGCTGCGCTCTTGATGAACTTGGGTAGCCGCCGAGCGAACCGGATCAAGATGCTCTATAAGGGTAGGAACCTTAAAGAGCAAGATATCCCTATTCGCGACTACGGCGTGAAGAACAATAGCGAATTGATGGTAGTGATACCTGAGGGAATGCTCTCCGATGATGATGAGAGCAGCGGGTCAGCCGAGGAAGTCATCGTCACCGATCCTAGAGATGACGCGCGGGCCCCAAAGAAGAGAAAGAATAAGAATGGCAAGAAAAAGCCCAAGATTCGTGGACCAAGGGAGACGGCGAACAGTTTAGAAGTGCCCGGCCAGGCCGAGGGTGAGGGCAGCCGGACAAGCCCCGACCCCTCGAGGCATCCGTCTCGGGTACCGTCTCCTGCAGTGCCCTCGGGAGCCATCGAAAAATTGGCTGTTATCAGATCTCACTTTGATGAACAACTTCTCCCACTCTGCGACCAGTTTTCGCGTCACCCACCCAGAGACGCCAAGAAGTTGGAGGATGAGCACCGGAAGCTCAGCGAGACGGTGATGCAACATGTGCTTTTGAAACTGGACGAGGTCGACACGGGAGGAGATCCCGATATCCGGGCAAGAAGAAAAGACTTGGTGAATTATGTACAAGCCGTGTTGAAGGATATGGATGACCTATTACCCGTCGGAGCCAAGCGGAATAGGTGATGCTACCAACCCAACCGCCTTTAATAATTCCATTAGTAGTAGGATTCACGTCACATTGGGCCCTCATCTGGACCCACCAACATAGCTGATGCCAAGTACGTTTCAATGGTTTCAATGGTGTATATGGGTGGTCAAGGGTACCAGTTTATAGGTACATTGGAAAGCGTGTTTGCGAAGTCGTTCACATTAGTTTGAAGACGCTTAGACAAGAGTTTAGAACCATACCCCGCTCACAGACAGATCGTACTGGACTTTCGCACTCTCACAATCGTACAGCCTGACGCTTTACCTTCATATAGCAACACACGTTACATACAGTACATCGTGCAGATTGCCTCTTGCTTGGAATAAGTTGCATGATGATGATAGAATGACTAAATAAACCCATACTGTGCTTGCAACTACTAGGGCGTGGCTTGGGTAAATCGAGACATGCAGGCAAGCAAGGCATCAATGAGGGCAGCGAGCTGTCATCCAGGGCAATAGTGCAATGGCCAAATAGCCCCTACAGTGGGGATTGGCACGGCATAGATCCAGGTTGGTAGCTGCACGTAAAGTGTGCGTAGGTAGACATGTGTAGCGGGACGACGTTGATCGCGGTCTGTCTCCTGGATCAAGCATTAAGTAAGCCAGTTGCACATAATATGATACCTTTTTGCACTGTACTGCGTAAAATAGCAGGACAAGCCACCTGTGGCTCCTGCCCTTCACCGCTAGGTTTGCTTAGCCCTAGATTGCAAGGCCACAAAAAACCCTCTCGCTTCTATGAGCACCCCCACCATGCCGCTCTGGGGCTAGCGTATTTCTGGCGGCGGCACACTCTTGTGGATTGTGCGTTCCCGATAATTTTCAAGTGGTGGTATCTCTCTTCTCCGCCTAGCGACGAACAACACCACATCACGACCTTACTAACACACGGCCACAGCAGAGGATTAATTTAATAGCTCTCCGGACGCAGACTATCGGGTTGCGCTCTCGAGCTATTCTTCCTCCTACTTTCATCTCCTTCTTTTCCTTTCTGTTCACCTCCCGTTTCCCCGCGGTGACGATCCGAAAAGATGTCGTCCTTCGAGTCTGTTGTAAGTTATTACTGCCTATCGTTAAATTCGGATCCTGCTACTGCCTACCCCGGTCGTCTACACACATGCTTGCGACAGCCTGCTTCTTCGTTCTCTCGTCTTGGGGGTTATGCGAGTGTGTTGCCTTCAATGCATTGCTCCATGCACTTGCCAGGGAGGCATGAGCGAAACAGCCATGGGTGGTCTGGATTCGCCGAGTTGGGGAATTGGTGGATGGATACATGGGTACACGGGTGCATCGAGATTCGAACAAGGACTAATTTGCGTTCCTTCGTCTAGGTCGTCATTGATGGCAAAGGCCATCTCCTTGGCCGACTTGCCTCTATAGTCGCCAAGCAGCTCCTCAGCGGCCAGAAGATCGTCATCGTCCGATGCGAGGAACTCAACATTTCGGGCGAGTTCTTCCGCGCCAAGCGTACGTCACCTCCATCGATCCATGTTTCGAGGCTTAGTTGGAATATATCGTGTCGCCTGGTCCATTTCTCCGGGGAAACCGGCAGACAAAGAGCTTGGGATATTTTGGCAACAATTGGAGTGTAGGAACCAGAGCTGATTCTCGGATTATAGTCAAGTACCACGCCTACCTGCGCAAGGCTACCCGATTCAACCCTACCCGAGGTGGTATGTTAAATGTCCTGATTCGCGTTCTGTCGATATAACGCGCTATGCTTGGGGGAATGAGTTATCTGACGCAAACCAGGTCCCTTCCACTTCCGCGCCCCGTCACGAATCTTCTACAAGGCCGTCCGTGGCATGATGCCCCACAAGACCGCCCGCGGTGCTGCTGCTCTGGAGCGCCTAAAGGTCTTCGAGGGTGTTCCTCCCCCGTACGATAAGCAAAAGAAAATGGTGGTACCCCAAGCTCTCCGAGTCCTGCGTCTACAGCCTGGCCGAAAGTACTGCACTGTCGGTAGACTGAGCCACGAGGTCGGATGGAAGTACCAGGATGTGGTTGCTCGGTACGTTAAATATCCCAATCCTATGAATGCAATGCGATTCTCGCATCGGCGTCTAGAAATATGCATCTTTCTTCGGCAACAACAAAATATCACTAACAAAGACCCTAGTCTAGAGGAGCGCCGCAAGGCAAAGGGCGCCGCTTACTACGAGCGCAAGAAGCTGGCTCAACGCCAACTAAGCGAAGCCAAGAAGAGCGCCAAGGTAGACAGCAAGACAACCAAGGCTCTCGAGTCCTTCGGATACTAAACTGTCTTGTTTCAATCGTCTGCATATTTCTGATACACCAACAAAACCAAACAATCATCCTTCCATGGACTTGCAACTAGATCCGGCGTGTGGGTTAGGGAAACTCGATCATCGCATTTACCTTTTGTCGTTCCGCGCAATTCGAGGGAAAGGCAGGGGGATCATAGGGATGGGGATATGTCGCTACTGGCTCCGGTCCTGTGTTCACGCAATTCGTCTAGGCACGGAATGAAAAATGAACCAAATCACGAATTTAAAGATGATAAATGAAAATGGGTTTGACGTGTGGTGAAATGAAGGTGTCTATGGGTTTAAAACTGTTTTATTGACTTATGGCAGTGTGAAGGCGTCTAGTTACTAATCAACGGCAGCTACGAATCGCCTGATACCATCTCAGCAACAGCTAAATTCACTACTTTAGTCTACCCATATCAACCAACCCGCGATCGACTAGAGAAATTGTCGGTCAGAAAAAATCTCCCTAGTACTAGCTTCTATCGAGCCCCTTTTTACTCGTATTTTACAAATACGCCTAAGCAAAATGTTGGCCATCGAAACACTCATATCTCAACAAATGGCACCGCCCTCCAGACCCCGATTTTGCATTGTGTAGGTATGTAGATCTGCCTACCAGGGTCAAGTTATGCTTGTAAACTCCCGAATTTAGATGCCCATTCACCAATTGGCTTGTCCGTGTAGTTCTAAGCTATATTCCACATTCTTTTCGCTGCATGCCTATCACCACCATCGGTGCATGCGTGCGGATAGAAATCCAAATCATCTATGCATCTAATCTGACGTCAGAGGAGGCAATTAGCTCCGATAGCACGAGCCAAGAGACGCTCGCTCTAATTTGATTTTCATACGGACGAAGAGAAGGAGATTTCCTGTGCCTGAATCTTCCGCCAACGAAGCAAGGGCTCGTTCTAGCACTGTCTTGCTAACCTAAAGAGAGGCTATATGTGCGTATGCTCGGAAGCGAGGCCGAAATTCTAACTATAGTTATACCCGACGGACACGTCTAGCCGTTCGCAACATACCATTAAAGAGATTCCACCGGTTCCGGTCGGTATTAGGGTACGAGATATAGTCCATTCTAGAAAAAGCTTCTGTAGCGCTAAATAATATGGGGTTCTTATGCGTTATACTTCAGTGGCAATTTAACGTTATAGCGTGTACGATAGACAAGCTGGTCTAGAAGAAAAACGGGTGGCTGGTCGGACGGTTTTAAGCGTACGTACCTATACGGAGAGTCAATCTCTCGTCTGTGTAAGAAGCTTTGGGGCGAACTATGCTATATAGAATTCAAGGGCTTAAAGCATACGCCGACGATCATGGTCACTAGGCGACCGCCGCTAACTAAGAGATAGAGTGTCGATGATACCTAGAATTCGGTGTATACAGGCAGGGTTAAAAGCGGAGTCTTATTACGGGTCATATGAGGTATCTAGTGATAGACGACGAATATAGGGTTCCTCAGCACGTCATCCCCATTACAAGTAGGTAAGGGTATTCTCTGCTCCGCCTTGAGGATATGATATGTCTCAATAGCGAGTCTTATATACGCAGCACGTTTTGGTTGACTGATTGGCAGCAATCCCGGGGACTCGTATCTTCCAGAGTTATTAACAGGTTACAACACAATTATCGCAACTACAAGTACCAACCCTCCTATTCCTGGCCCGGATCTACCCATCTCGCAAACCGATGTAGTAAGTTCTAACTGACGCAATTCAAATTGAATTGATAAATTAGATGTAGCCTTAGTCTTGATAGGTAGTGAGTATAGTTGATATTTTCGGGGTCAAGGAGAATGCCCCCCATGTGCAGTGTGGGGTGGTCGAGTGTCTTGGCAGCAGGCTAACATTAGATGGCATGGCGGGGATCTTGGCGGGACCTAAATTGGCTTACATAAGCCACCCATTTATTAAGACGACTACTCTGCAGTTGAAGCAACAGGCGTCTTAGGCACAAGCGTACCATCTCTGCTAGTTACACAATGAAGGCTTTTTGAATTTATAGATTATAGAAGCTACGGTATTCAAGTAAGATACACTATACTAGAGGACTGAATTTAGGTAAGGCCAGAAATCAGATGAGACACGGTAAAGTAGTTGTAGGGAAACTAAAAGAATTGCAATGAGTGCTAGATATGTTGCCATTCAGTATTGTACGTAGAGCCTAAGTTGGAATTTGTCAATGGAAACTAGAACAATTGAAACAATTGAAGCATTAGGTAGGCTCACAAACATTGGAACGAAACTACAAGGGGGAAAAAGCGAGCATGCGTGTTTACCAGCAAGGCGTAGAGAAGGTACCTATGTAACTAAAAGAAAAGATAAAAAAAGAGAGTTGAGAAGAGACCACGCCTGGGATTGAACCCCAGGTCCCGCAGGAAGTTAGATCATAATTGAGGCTATTGTCACAAAAACTCCAAAAAAGAATCAACATCCCAGCCGCCGCATATGAGCAGCATCAAAACAGAAGGCCGAGAGCACCACCACCACAATGAAAATTGAGATGAAGCAATTCTATAGATAGAAGGAAATAGTAAGAAAAAAAGAAAAAAAGCTAGACAAGGAACAAGTTCCGAGTCTTACGAAAAACCACACGGTCGGTGAACTCTAGATGTCAAGTTGCGGGTCCCCCATTCCCGCTCCAATTCGGAGAACACCTTTGCAGTTGTTTCATAGCCATCGAGTCACCCAGGGATACGTCCTTTTTGCGGGGTCGGCTTAGTGACAGAACCTCACCCTAAGCCAACTTATAACCCCCAGGCAACCTATCAGTAATTCCCGCAGTTAAGCCGGGCAACTGATGGCATCGCCGGTGGTGTACTAGATGTCTGTATTAGAAGGGGTACCTACGTACCTTTCTCAGGTACCCAAGTACTCCCTTTAGCTTACGACGCCTACCTACACATAGATAATCTGTGTTCCTGTATGTGCTTTGTATTTGCCTATTAGCACTGCTATTAGCACCATCGTGATGTTCGACATTTGGTGTTTAGAATTGAGGCTTTCCCAACTCTATGCTCAACTCAGTACTATGCCCATTGGACTCCAACCACATACCAGCATAAGGTAAGCAGTATCTATTTCCAGCAAGTTGATTCTAATTGTTAATTACTGTGGATCAGCCACATGCTAACTGAAAAGATGTGACAAGGGCTAGATTATAGGGCTTGGAGCAAGGTCTGTATTCAACTAATAATTCACTTTGGTCTCGCAAGGTCCATGGTTCTCCGGTCTTCTTGACTCTCGAACTCGGGACCTTGACGGTCTTATTTATACACAATTCCCTCGGGGTCTCGGGGTCTTCCCTCTACCCGTTGGGTTATTGTTTGGTTTTCTCTGCATATGCTTGCAGGTCCAGGTGATCTATCTTCTCCAATAGCCTTCATACAGGTGGGTTGGGTCTCAGACTGTTGGGCGCGTATGCATACGACCAGTCAATAGTCTCGGGCAGTCTTGGCCGTGTGACAAAAGAACACCTAGACCGGTCCCTTCAGTTCCATATCCCTAATGATACGTTTTGTTTGTAACAGAGTATTCTTGACGATACTCCAGGCCCGAGATGAACACTGCCGCCAAATGCTTCACGTCGTTCCTTCGTTCATACTCGTAACCCGTTAGGATCTATTACAATTACTAACCGGTACCAATATTGCAGAAACCAGACTGCTAAAACACCAAGACAAATGAAACCGGAATGTCAGTCTGTCAGAAGTCAGTCCAACATCCGAGCCAGAGACGATCAACCACGAGATTTAAAAGACGAAACGAAACAAAGCAAGAAACCGAACATACCGAAGACAATACGAAAAGCACTTGGCAAGGCAGAACCCAAATCCACGCCTCACTACACCCCATCACTTCTCCCCAACACTCTCGCCCTTCCCCCCCTCGTCCTTCTCCATCTCACCCCCCTCCCCATACCCCTTCGCAAGCCTCTCCTCAATCCTCCTCCTCCTCATCTCCTCTGCCCTCGCCCTCCTCTCCCCCTCCCTCCTCCTCCTCCACGCCTCCCTGCGCTCGCTCACCAGATACGGCGCCGCGCGGGCCACCGCCACCATACCCTTCAACCCTAAACCGAGATGCGCAAAGCCCTCGCGGAAGTGGCCGCGCGTCTCGCGCAGCGTGGTCCGCGCGATCGTGGCGTTCTTGCGCGCGCGGTACGCGTTCTCGGCGCGCGTCGCCCGCGCGTGCTCGGACGAGGCGCGCCGCCGCGTCTCGATGAGGAGGTCGATTGTCCCGCTGGACTTGCGCCGCGCGTGCGTTTGCCGGGTGGGTTCCAGGGGGCGGTCTTTGGGCATTTTGGCTTTTGGGGTGCCGCGTGGACCGGGGGGTTGGGATAGGGTGAGAGACTTTGACGATGGGGATGAGTTACAGTTTATGGTTTGGATTTGTGAAGGTTACAGGATACCCGGCTTCGCAAGCACAGAGGAAACTGAATGGTAGTGTAGGTGAATTGAGTTTCGCTCCTAATCTTATACACCACCCGCGCACGAGGCCCTGACCACGTTTGACTGGGATACTCTATGTAAGCCTACATCATGCAACCCGCCCCGGTTTTGACTCCCATACGCTGGAATAAGAACCATATGGCAAAAATCCTCTGGTATTAATTTCTGGTGTTTCATGCACGTCTATATACTGTACGTATAATTGAGGCGGTCCGGCGTGGCTCGGGCCCTCGATCTTAGCCCGCAACAGGGGACTAGCGAATACTACCTAGAGGGCTACCCAAACCAGGAATCCGATATACCACGTGAGTTATTGTGCCATGGTCGCAGAAAACGTGCGTTTCGCTTGTCGTGCATGAAACATCATTTTAGGCCGGTGGAGCTTATTCATGCTGCATGTGGGTACAGCCAGGCGCAACATACTTTCACTAATACCTACATAATGCGAGGGTAAGTTTAGCTTAAAACTTTGGGTAAACGTGTAGGATGAAAAAAAATGGGTGAATACTACGGTGTAGGATCTACAGAATGTTCCATTCACTTGGCCGAGACGTGGAACATTGACTCATACCAATTCGCATTTGGATTAAGATTTCTGAACTTTGAAGCAGCGCTACTCTATCCATATTTAACCTAAAGGACAGAAACATATTGCGTATTCATTGCCGGCGCTTTGTGAGCTATATTGAGTTGCGGCGATGGTATTCACGATGATAGTACGGATCCTTGAATGCCTCAGCCACCCGGCGTGTGTTGTGCTCCGTGTGGATTTTTCTCCCCCTGAGTACGGAGATGGTTTCGAGGCTGACCCGGATATTCTCACCGGGGCCGCACAAGTGGACAACCTTGAGGTCCTCCTAGCCAGCGAGATGTAGGAAGTAGCTCAGGATCGATAATCTCGTCTCCCTGTTCCCTCGTAGGTCCACATGTATAGCCAAGTCCGAATCCAGGTCATTCGTCTCGTTGATAACGAGGTGAATGTAGCCTCCCTCCTTCGTTATACGCCAGAGCGCGCCGAAGACCAGGCGTGGAAATCGAAGACAATGTGCACTGAGAATGTTCGTGACGGCGTCAAACCCCGGAGTGGGAGAATCGAATCCCGATACCATGGCGTAGATGGGAGACATATTCACCGGGACTTCGTTGGGATCCATGATAATAATCATATCGTTGGCCCACGTGGTGTGGTTCATGAGTGTTAGGTATGGACCACACATAGATATTTTAAGTTTTCGGGTCTGAAACGCTAGCTGGGATGACGTTGGGTAATAGGTGTCGCCTGAGCTGTAGAAATCAAGCACGCGGCCCTCCATCGGCAAGTATTTTTCCCAGTAGCCCTTGAGGTGCTGAGTTGCCTCAAATGACATCGATTTCATGTAGTAAAAGGCGTATTCGCTGAGGTGTGGATTCCCCATAGAAATGGTTGCTCGTTGATTAGGAACGGAGCGTCGTGGAGGGGCCTCTAGGCTTATCGTTGAATTCCAACTCGAGATTGAGGCGTTCGATTCTGGGCGGGACCCTGGTTTGTATAGCCATTCTGGAACGTCCCGTCTGGTCTTATAATTCTCTTGAAAATTTCCTTCAATTCTGGGTCTGGTTACCGCCCGATCTTCTTGGCTCTTATCAAACTCTGTGCTGGGGTCGTATTGGGATACTGCCGGTACCGTGAGATCGACCGGCTCCGATTTCAGCCTCTTGTTTACATCTTGACAATCAGAAGGTTGCTTAGGCCGCTTTTGGGGCAGGTCGGCCTTAGTGTCCTGAGATGTCCCATTCTCATCTACCGGCAGTAGCATCGTCTAAAGAACTTGAGAACCCACTGGGTGTAGAAGCAAAAAGCGTAGTTTTCAATGTACTAGGGAATTTTAAGAGCAAGATTTATAGCGCTCTAATAACGGATGCCTTGCTATTCGAGTAGAAACTGACCAAGTGATGATGTTGAATATTGTAGTTCATTAGAGAGAGGTCGAGGTGGGATGTTGTTGTGGACTGAATGTTATCATCCTGCGCTATTCCTACAGCCTACAGGTGCTTCTGAATAGGGAGTTCAACATTCGACATGCGCTTTCCCTTCAGGGCCATAGCGCATTGGGCCTACCTGTCCTTGAATCCTTGGTGACCAAGCATGCAAGCGAGTAGCTTAGTCGGCTGTGGGCTTTGAAATTTAACGACGTCACTCTGTACGCATGACGCTGCCGACAAAATACGCAAGTGCCTGCTAAATATTGGTGCTTTAGGGAGGTGTCTAGTTAGGTCACCCACCTCTTAGTGTACCTATCTCATATTGTTTACCCCTCCACAAAACGGATGCATGCGCTAAAACATGTAAAGAGCGTGAGAAGCCTATAAAGTTTTGGTCTCATTATTATTATTCTAAAGTATTGTCCGCCGATAAAAATAGCACAAACATAAGCGTATTCTGTACGCATGTTTCCTGCTCAACCCCATCGCTGCGCTGCAGTTGTCCCAGGTAGCTAGCTCTCCCTAGCGCGGGACGGGCCGTCTTCCAATGACGATGAACCTATGTGGTAGCACAATTCCGAAAGTAGTAATTATCCAAGTCAGCACAGCTAGCTAAAGTTCCAGCTGGGAAAAAAAAACAAGACTGAGAAAATGAAATTATGGGAAAGAAAAAAAAAAACCAAGCCTCGGATAAAAATATTTTTCACTGAAAGAAAAGATAATAGTCCGCTAGAATTAGGTCTCCTAGGGATGCACAGAGGTAGGTAATCTAGAGAGCTGTAATGTGTGGGATAATTGTGAGATGGCTCAAGCAACCGGGGGCCAGGGGTCTCACGTATCCATATCCACCATCCCTGTCGTTCCCGTCCCGCAATCCAGGCATGCGTTAGAACCACATGGCAAGTGCGTGGCCGTCCGATGTAACAGCTTTCACCTTGCTATCAGTGCCGGAATTGACTTACACGTATTATTGCTGCACAAGGTTTAGTAGCGTGACATATGGCCGATGCACGGAGAAGATACCACCCTAAGATTAAAATGCTGGCGATAGTGTTAAAAAGAAACTTGTATAGTCATAATAGCACTTCCAAAAGTTTCTGTCAAGAATAGTGGAGTAGAATGGCATAGGTGTTGTATTCCAGGTGAAGACTAGATTAACAGACCTATCCAAACTTTGGTGGGGTGAATATGTGTACCGAGCTTCAAATATCAAACAATGATGAAAATTCACCTAACTCCTCATCAGTCACAGGAGGCCAACAGGGTTCCAGCTCCTCCCCCGCCGCCTCGTGAGTCGCCTCTGCCGGCGCCACCTCTTCCGCTGCCTCCGCCTCTTGAACTGCCTCTGCCGGCACGATCGCTTGAGCGAGCACATTCATCACCATCCAGTCCACATCTGGAATTGCCTCCTCCATATTCCACAACTCCCCCGCCTCCTGAATCGCCTCCGCCGGCTCTTGAGCCGCCTCAAGCGGCTCCTGAATGGCCTCTGCCGGCACGATCGCTTGAGCCTGCTCATTCATCACCCACGTATCCACCATCCCGTTCACATCCGGAATTGGCTCCTCCAGATTCCATAACTCCCCCGCCTCTTGAACTGCCTCTGCCGGCACGATCGCTTGAACCTGCTCATTCATCACCCACGCATCCACCATCCCGTCCACATCCGGAATTGCCTCCTCCATATTCCACCACTCCCCCGCCTCCTGAATTGCCTCAGCCGGCTCTTGAACCGCCTCAGCCGGCTCTTGAATGGACTCTGCCGGCACTTGAACTGCCGGCGCCTGAACCGCCGCCACAAGGGGGTTCTCTGCCACCGGAGAGTCTTGCCCGGGTGCCGGCAGAGCCTGGTCACCTAACCTCGTCCGGGATCTCATATCCCTCTTTCTCGCCTTCCTGTTCTTCCGCCGAGCCTCTTGAGCAGCTTGCGGGTTGTAGTTGTGCGTCTTATAAGCCATGCTCACAGCTTCTCGTCGTTGCCTATTTGATACATCGATGGCGTGACGATCTGGTAACTGCTGTAACGGTTGTGCTTCCGTGAGTGACGGCTGTACTGGTTGTGCCCCCGCGGGGCTTGGTCCCGGCCTCGCCAACTGCGGCGCTTGGGGATGCATGTAGCCTTGTCCCGAAATGTCCCACGGCAGCGGCTGTTGTTCTGGATACCGCAGGGGAATTGCGGGCATGATACGGTCTTGTACGTCGTTTATATCACATTGTGCTGGCTGTACCGCCAGTAGGTATGGGGCCTCTGGCATGACCGGTATGTATGGGGCCTTGGGCATGGCCGGCAGGTCGGGCTGGAGTGTGGATTGGGGTGTGGCAAGACTTGTAACGGAATTATTCGGTGTGTTTGGCACACCAGAGCCTCCGGATGAGCCTGTTGGGGGGTTGCTCTGTTGGCTACCTGACGAGAGTGATGGTAAATCTATCAGACCCGAATCTGGTTGCTGGGCGGGCGGGGAATGATTCTGTTGCATGCTAGGTAATGGTTGTGGTTGTGTATCTAGCACAATCGGGGGTTGGGATGTAACTGGCAAGAGGTTAATTTGGTGCGGTCCTGATAGGAATTTATTCTGTTGCATACCTGGCAACATGCCTAGCTGGACATCGTTCGGTTGTGTCCTCGGCAGGACGTTGTTTATTGGTGCCTGTCCGGGGAGCACGTTCCCCGGCATGGTGCTGTTGATTTGGCGTTCTCGGGCCCTCTTCAATGCGTCGGTAATTTGACGCATAGCACTCAATAGCAGGTAAATGAAAGATTTGCCTTTGCATTGGGCCTTCTCCAGATTCATCCATTGGGGGGCGGACCAGTGCGTCTGTAGGTGCAGGTTATTTTCCACGATTTCTATGCAAAATTTGACGTGTTGCACCTCTCCGGGAGCCTTGCCCTTCAAGCCATTGCGCGCTGCACCGATAACTGACCAGCCTTTATTGCCATACTGGTGAATACGCTCCAACCGGCGACCTGCTTCTTCGATCTGTTGGATCCGAAAATCAAGGGGTGGAGATCGCTGTCCCGCGAGTAATGAGACCATGTCAGACATTGTGTTGGCAGTGATGTATAAGCAACAAATATCCAAAATATGTGAAAGGGTAGACCGTAAAGGGTCAGGCCTGAAGAGATAGTTAACACACTAGTTTCTAAGACGACTTGGGGGATTGAGAGTAACATACGACTTTGGTGTAAATAGGATATAGGAAGCCGGTGTGCTTTAACTACACAATGAGATCTGAGTAACGAGTAATGGTAAGTCGACTTTGGGAGAGTGAACTGATGAATTAAGATGAAGATGAGTGTGAATTTATTAAGCGTAACTGTTGTCTCGATGCCGGTATACACGGATGTGGTATGCTTGTTGAGGTGGTCGAAGATGTGGAGTTCGAGAGAATTGGGGGGAGAGGAGGCAATATTTATACGCGACCGTTGAACAATTGGATATATTCCCCGAGTCCATACATATATCTTTGCGTTCATCCTATGAACTATAACTCGAGAGACCCCGGACAGTGAAAATGTGGTTATGCAGGCGACGTTGCTAGGAAGTGCTGGACACGTAAGTGTAGTTTACACCTGTGATAGAACCAAACCTTGGACAGGGCTTGGTCTGTACCTCATAGGCTTAAATCGGCCTCTAGGAGTCAATAGGGCGGTCTGCTAGAGATTCCCTCCTTTCCTAATAGTAGCAGTCACTTAGTGAATTACAAGCCGCTGGAACTGTGGTTTATAGCACCTAGGGCACTTCGATCCCTCCGAACTTTCAGTGCAAAAGACCCTGTATCACTCAAGCACTTAATTCACCTTGCCTAGAAATGCGAAGCTAATGATCATCATCAGGAGTATCCCCGGACTTGAAAGAAGAACACATTCGAGCGATGTCGGTATGTTTGCATACGTGGTTGCGGTATGGATAGGCCTTGCTACTTTCCAACTTTGACCGTCTCCGATATTGCCCTCTGAATTAGACTCTTTGCTCGCCACTGTGTACTTGCCTTGTATCTCGGTCTACTAAGGGATTGCTTTAGTTTCCATCGACGTATGACGGATCGTAGTTTCCGCGATATTATTAAATTTGCCTCAAATACTCTAGGAGATATATGCCCGTACGTTGCTAATCCAAGGCCCACTTCGAACAAATATTAACATCGAGTCTGTATATACGAATTCATTCAAGATCGGCGATTGGAAAGATAGTTTATGTTTCAAATTATACCCCCCAGCAACACGACCGATATCAAGCGAGAAGCAACGAAGATTCGAAAAGTTATTTGCCCTGCAATTCAGATCCCTGAGCAACACGAATGATGTTAGAAGTGGGGAATAAGCGCTGAGGTGCTGGAAAGTGTAATACACGAACTACGTAGAGGGGCCGTTCTAGATCACTCTGGTAGTATAGAGCTCGGCACGATGCTCATTCTACACTACGAGGGTATTCTGACCCTCGTGGCCGATTAAAATATGTGAATCCATACCTAGCCTTACGCAATTATACTTGAACTACTGTTCTAAAGGAAAGGACGTCGCCACCGTATTATGACGCTACTGGGAAGAAAGACCCGTCTGGTTTTACTTGCTATAGCAACAGCTGTAGTCGGAAATCACGTGACAGTATTTACTTGCTGGTATTGACAACATGCCTAGACCGTGATACTGATACCTTACGTTAAATCCTGATTTGAGTACCAACTTACAGGTGTTTATATGCATTAGGCAAAGCTTAGTACATAAAAATGGAGTCTCGTCGGCACGTCCCGTATTAGCGTTTTCAAATTGAGTGTATGGCACGCAGGGATCCTGCAGCCTATCAGCTTGCCAGATGAGTCTAATACCACCACCTAGCGAGGAAATTATACCAAAAGCGTTATGGCATAGGTCATACACTACACAATAACAGCGGTTGAATATGTAATCTTACAGTAATAATTTCGACGGCTAGGCAGTGTAAGTGTCACGACTTATGATTATACGGGCACAATTGCCGGGGCTTGAAAGTCACGACTGCTTCGCCGGATAATATTAAGCACCTCTCGTCTAGTAGGTATCAAAGAGCATGGGACTTCCTTATGCTCTCTCACAGGGTTTGGCTAAAAAGTTTATTGAAGCGAGAACGGATTAGTGTACGGAGAGACTTAGGTTCTTCTACGGAATATTCGCGATATCATGTTTGTGGAGACTAGCAGGCTCTGTTGGTAGTTAGTACCGCTTCCAATTTTACAAGGGTGCATTGCTGGGTGGGTTTTTAGTACCTAAGTAAGCATCGACACAGTGTTCGCATCGTGGTTAACACCTAAATCCCCAATGTGGCTGGGAGCGGAGAAGATAGTCCTAAGCATGGACTCTGGAAGAGGCAACCCTGAGTGTTGTTGTAGACGTACCTAAGGTGGGCGCTTCTGGCTAAACGGCTAGCGTTGTGAAAACAGACAATTGTTGCTGAGGGCCTTGATGTCAGTATTAGCAACGAGATTACTAGTTAGCGAGTTAGCTGTAGCTTATGTGGTACGACCCAAGTGCCGGGAGATAGGTCTGAAAGCCGCCAGTGAATCAGACAAACCAGAGCATGTCGTCTCTACTCTGCGAACCTAGTATCTCAATCGTCTGGGGGTCTTAGCCCAGGACAAGACCATGGGGCATGAGTCAATGAGAGGAGTGCCGCGTGGGAATCCAAGCCCTTGCCCTTAGAAAGTTCCCTCAGTGCTGGACGGTATACATTTGCTGGGTACCTCTACCAGGCATGCGTCCACTGGGTATCTGACCTTGCTCTACCGTCGAGTGAGGGCGCCAGACTCGTCATCCCCACGACCCCTGCAGCTCAATAACCATACGCAAGCTCACATAAACTCAATAGGAGCCGAGCAATATGGAGTGTGTGTATTACAGCACTCGCTGACGATTCCCATCGTGCGTCACGCACAAACCCTAACTAAAGCTTAGTGCGGATACCCGATTACGGTGTACACATAGGATGATAGGTGTACACATAGGATGATAGATGACATTTCGTGCAACGATCGATCGGTGCTCTGATGCGAATAGGGGTTGAGTGGTAATAGAAGACCATCTTTGCTATAACCGATTTCGGGATTGCCGGTAGCCCGGCTTAGTAGAGAAACGTGACTCGGGGAGAGAACCGGGATATACACAAATTGTATATCATATTAACTTCATATCTGGTGTTCGTGCTCTCTTGCAATTGGGTACAATCTTCAGTGCATTGCATTACTTGGCATAACGATTGTCGAGTTGTAGACGCAAGTACGGCTACAGCTGAGCAGCGAGGTCGTCTTGACGTCTTGAGAGAACCATCGTAGCCCCTACAAAGGCTGTCATCCACAAGCCCAGGCCTCATGTCGATGTACACGCCATTTCCACGCGGCTTGTTGACACAACCTCGCTGAGAGTTTTATCAGCTTCGGGGATGAGCCATGATGGATAGCCAATCACGTCTTTACGCTATTCGGCCAGAGCACAGTACGGCATTGGTTGCCATATTTGTCTGTAGAACATACTACGCGGCTGACTGGCGTAAAAACGACCCCCGGACGGGTTAACCGTGGAATGATTCGAATCATAATGTTGCTAGGGTACCCTTATTGCTAGAAGCAATGAGGCAACAGACTCGTATTTTCAGTAAAACATGAACTTCGATGGAGACTAGAACGTTCAGGGATGGATGTTAAAGTGCCATCGGGGTAAACGATTAAGTGCAAACCTATGCTAGACGATGAGTACAAGGCCTGACTGCATAGGCTAGAATTGCGGTTACAGTTTGATACTATGATTTGTGAGACTCAACTTAGCACCCTGGATATGTATCACCAAACCTATTCAAACCCTTGACCAAAATCGAGGCTAGAAAAGGGAGTGAACTAGATGTGCATTGCTGAAAGTTGGATGTATAGCCTAGACTCATTTAGTTGTCGAGAAAGCCCGCGGCTTAATCGCCCCGTATCTTTCTAGCTGCTAGGCGTATTTCCCCTTTCATCCTCTCGTTTATTCGAGTTGCCTGTAGACAGGGGTATCGAAGGACTACACTTCTTCCCCACTCCTTCTGGCTTCTTTTCCTACGCCTTTTCCAGTCAGCACTGTGCATATCTAATCTGTGAATCGAGAATTTGGTGAGAAGCCTGCTGTCTTGAGTTGATATCAAAGGGTTCAGTAGCTAGCTAGTTACGTGTTGATTACTGCTTGGTTGGTAGATGTACCTTGAACTTAAGGTCACCAGCCTTAGCCTCGTATGGGGGAGGAAAAGGGTATAGCGGGTAGTAGACTGATAGGATCAGAGGAGATCGTTGCAAGCGGCAGATATACTCATTAGAGAATGACCTTAGTAATCAAGCTGCCGCCCTCTCTCTATCATGACTCTCCTGCCACTCATCTTGTAGGTCGCGCAAGCAGTGGATGATCTTCGGACCAACTTCCGTGTCTATTGTACGCCTTTGGCGAGATGTCATGTCCCGTAACACGTAGTCGGCAACAACATCTGGTGTCCGATCGATAGGTCTCCCGATACCGATCGCTATGCGAGACCAGCGGTCGTGGGAGCATTCAAGCGAATCGAGGCTCTTCTTGACGCTTTTAAGTCCATTGTGCCCACGATGGCTGGTGTTCCACTTGCGTCTCTGGACGGCACCAAAGCTGGCCTCGAGCTCGTCGTGGACAATTACCAGGCCCAGTTCCGAGGCCTGAAGCCCATGTCTCTGGAGCATGTCCTTCCAGGTGGCGCGAACCCAAGGGCCAGAAATGTTCATCATGGTCGGGCTCTGGATGAATGTGTACGGCAGGGAGGGCGAGGCCATGCACAACTTCTGGCCATATCGCTCGGAGGAGGAGAACTGGGGTTGCGAGGGAGCGAGAGCTCTCTGGACTGCGCAGAGCGCGACGTGGCCGGCCGAGTGAAAGGAGTTGGAAAGAGGTGCCGGATTACCAAGGCTGATGACTAAGAAACGAGGAGCAAACATTGCGATATTCTATTTCTTAATACTATTATTCATATTAAATGAGTGAGACCATTTCTTCGTGAGATACTCTGTACAGTCAATTAAATATATAGAGTAAGAAGTGAAGCTGAAATTTGTTCATTTTTTATCTAGATAGTATTAGTGAGCTATCTAATGTAGCTAGCTACCTTACCTACCTACTATCTCAGGATTAGGTAGCTACCTAAGGTAGGTACCTACAGTGTAGTACAGTGCATTACAGTGTTGAGATGCAGGTTAGATAGCGCCTATCTAGAAACAGGCAAGCCACCTGCAAGTACCTAGGTACCATCACGCGGGTGACACAGCCAGCATCCCTCCGGCGCGCACCTTGGCGTCCGGGCGCAGCCCCTCGCTGACGTCGCTCTTTTTCTACGGCCCAGTCAAGAAACCAAGCCACAAAACATCCATCCATCACATCACCTACAGTACGTGTGTCAATTACTGCATACTCGTCTCACCAACTCTCTCTTACCATACCATAGGCAGCCAACCTCACATCGCATCCGTACAGCATTGCTCATAATCCTTACAACTTCTTTTTTTGTTTGTCTTCGCCAAAGCCAGCCCGAGCCCAGCGATTTTGCGTGCACTTGGCGCCCATCTGTCGGTCGATCGATCGATCGGTGCATTTGCGTTTGCCTTTCTGTTTGCCTTCCGGTTCCCGAACCTCCTCCTCCATACGATCCCGGCATCCGCAACGCCCCCGTATCTTGGAAACCGACAGGTCACAATACCGCAAACATGTCGTGGGCAGGTACGGCAGCAAAGATGGCAACACCAGATGAAATGTTACGTGAACCTAGACTGACGGTTATACCGGTCCAGGGTTTAAGAAGAACGTCAACCGTGCGACGACACAGGTCATGATGAAGACCGGCCATGTCGAGAAGACGAACGACCGCGACTACGAAGTCGAGGAGAGGCGGTTCCGCACCATGGAGGCCGCCGCACTGCGCCTGCAGAAGGAGGCGAGAGGATACCTGGATTCGTTACGGGGTAATACACATACTCCTCGAGCAATGGCGTGACATGAGACACGCCCGAGACTGACGAGTGGCAGCCATGACGGCGTCGCAGATGCGCATAGCGGAGACGATAGACGCGTTCTACGGCGATTCCGGTGCGAAAGATGGTGTTAGTAGAAGTTACAAGCAAGCAGTAGAAGATCTAGACGCCGAAACAATCAAGGCCTTGGATGGCCCATATAGGTGCGACGCGACATCTGATGATGCTAAGCTGGAATTTTACTAACATATCCCAGAACGACCGTGTTAGAACCCATCAGCCGGTTTTGCGCGTACTTCCCCGACGTGAACGAATGTACGCGCCAAACTCCTCTACTTCGCCTTCCGAAAGAAAAGAAGAAAAAAAAAAGAGCCTAACTAATGACGACTCCAGGTATCAAGAAGCGCGGCCATAAACTCCTAGACTACGACGCCCTGCGAGCCAAGGTCAAAAAACTAGCGGAGAAACCCGACAAGGACGTCACGAAACTCCCCCGTACCGAGAAAGAAATGGAGATGGCCAAGGCAGCCTACGAACAGCTCAACGACCAGCTATCTAGCGAATTGCCCCAGCTGATCGACATGCGCGTGCCCTACCTAGACCCGAGCTTCGAGGCCCTCGTCAAGATCCAACTCCGCTTCTGTGCCGAGGCGTACAGCAGGATGGCCCAAGTCCAGCAATACCTCGATGCCGACACGAGAGATCAGTATGCCGAAGGCCACCTCGACCAGAGAGTAGAGCAGGTCTTGCAGGAGATCCGGGAGCTAAGCATCAGCGGCACCGTCTAGTCCTCGACTTTGCTTCATTTCACACTTCATGGTGGTTGGGTCAGGGCTGGTATTGTATCAAGGAGTTTCAAGGGTCTTTTGATTTTCTCATCAAGACGGGAACTGGGAAACACGGGATTGTCGTGTCGTGTCGGGTTGTTGTTGGCGGGGGTTTTGCATGCTTGTGTTCAACGCAAGACGTATGTTTCTTACGGGTGATGGTAGATACCGTACAATCAATGAAGCTACGACGTCTGGGGTACAAAAAGACATTATACGCCGAATATATAAGACGAGAATATTTAACAACTGCTCACAGGTGCCATTAGATAGTAGCCAGGGCGAAAGAGATGTTTAACATGGTCAACCGTCGACGTGAGGCGGAATTTGCTTTTCACTAAGCAGTAGAGAGAAACAGACAAACTAGACCCAGAATCCCGAAATCCACCCGAATCCCAGCACCGCAATGAAAAAAGAAGTTGAAGAAACCCAAAAACAAGAAAGGGCGATAACACCCAGGCACGCAGCGCGCAACACAACACCGGGGGATGCCGGCGCCTACAACGCCGAGATAAGCCCACCCCTCAGCCGAGCGTTTATTTTTAATATCGACTCCCTATATCCCTCCTCTGACCCTTTTCCCCTTTCGCGCGCGGCCCGTTTAGCCGGTGCAATGACCCTTTAAACAACCCGTGGGCTTACACGTCTATATGCGCTCTCGGCCTCGTATATACTATATCAGTGACTGTCTAGCGTGTACTTGGATACTTGGATAGCAATATATCAGGTATGCTTATGACGAAAATCGGACCGAGTCAGCGGGTCGGATTTCTCGCGTGGTGGCGATGACGAAGGGAGGAGAGAGGGAGGGAGGTGATGGGTTTCTGCTATCTAGATGGCTGCACATCCTTTTTTCGCGTTTCACGGCTATCAAAGCTAGAAGGGAGAGTCAAAGATCGATCTGCCTTCGAAAGATATGCTTGTTTATGCTCTGATTCTGTAGTTCTCGTTGTACGTATATACAAACGGCACCAGCCAAGATAAGATAGTACAATGGCACAAACTCCCGGTTTTCTTTCTCCCTTCTATGTACCCTCTCACCTCTTTCCTGGCTATCTAGCCAAACCACAGGTAAGTACACCCACAAGACAATCTACTCAACCCAAATAACAGCACTAAGCCCATCCTCCTCCTGCTCCCTCCCCGGCGTCGCGACCAGCGCACTAGCCACGAGGCTCCCTAGCCTCCCAGTAGCGGGGTCGCGCCCGATGATAGCAACATTGCTGCTCGTCTGCCCGCCGACGGCCACGAGGTCGCCGGCGCGGTTGACCTGGAAGGTGCGCGGGAACCAGGCGTGGGCATTCGTGGCCTCGACCCAGGCCAGCGCGCCCGTGGCGGGGTCGATCTCGTACGTCGCGATCGAGTCCTGCTGCGCGCCGAACGTCTGGTCCGCGCGGTTCGCCGCGTACACGAAGTTGCCCGCCACGTGCACCTCGGCGGCCTTGGAGCCCGCGGCGAGCGCCGTGCCGCCCGCGTGCGTGGGCGTCGTCTGCTGGCGCGTGAGCGCGAGGCACTGGGCGTCCGCGTAGGATGTGCTCCACGTCGTCACCGAGTTCCCGAGCTCGTTCACCGTGTACAGCATTAGGCCGTCGGTGGAGTTGCTGCTGGGCCCCCAGAAGGCGCCGTGGCGCGGGCCGTCCCCGGCGCCCGCCTGGCCGGGCGGGCAGGCGGTGAGCTGGCCGCTGGTCGCGTCGATGCTGAAGATGCGGATGAGGTCGGCGCCGAGGTCTGGCACGAGGAGGAACTTTCCCGTCGGGTCGACGTGGGCGGCGTGTGGGTGAGGTGCGTTCTGGCGCGGGTTCGGGCCCGGGGCTGTCATGTTGAATTTGAACTTCTGCAGGACCTTGCCGCCCGCCTGGAATGGTAGGGCGTAGGTGGTGAGAGTGGACGGGTCACTGTGTACATCGTAAGTCGTAGGGTCTATTTCATAGAGGGCGTTGAATAAATAGCATACTATTCAACCGTTGCGAAGAACTTCGCGTTTGCATATGGTGTGCCGTGTACACTCGCCCCCAGTGAGGCAAGCTTGCCCGTCTGCGTTAAAGCGCCGTTTGCTCCTACTGTGAAGGAGGCGAGCACACCACTGCCAAACCAGTCCTCATCAACAGAGTATACGGTCTTGGCGCCACCACTGGTATCGAGGCCCAACCAGGCAGGGAGGCTACCGGCACCAGTAACAGACGGGCCGACTGACAAAGTGCTATTGTTAAAAGAGAGCGAGTAGATCTTGCCCGTATAGTGTGATGCTAGTAGGTTAACGCCGAGCACGTGGGCTGGTAGGCCAAGTAGTGCCGTGACGAGGAGATTTAGCAGCGGCATTTTGAATTCCCTATCTTATGCCAAGGTGATATAGTTGATATCGGTTAGGAAAAGAGAGGAAAGAATCATCAAAGAATGGTGGGCTGGATGAGGCGACACCTGGACTTACATGTGTCGGGTCACCCCATCACGGCCTCGGAGTATTTGGCTGCGTAGCTTCAACTCTAACTCCTTTCAGCTTTCGAAGAAACAGCGCTCGGCTCTCTCCGGTCGATCGTGGGTCTTGTGGGAAAAGCGTCATTCTCAAGGGGAATATCTGGGGACTAGTAGATCGTTGGGGGGTGGTTCCGCGAGCGCAAATGGCAATCGCGCGGAATGATCTCCCGATTGTGCCATGTATCGCCGGATGGGTGGAAACATGGGCTTGAAATTGGAGGCTGACTAGGTCAATGCAATTGGGCCATCATCGCGCATTCATCCGCCGCTTGATTAAGGAGGTCCGGTGGGCTGGGAATGCGGGGATGGCTGTTCCCCAGAGAGGACCATGTTCTTTTGGTATGTACTATAGACTTGATATATTCCAGACTTATCTTAATGCGGGGAAGCATTGACGCGTTCCTGTTGGCCTTGCAACACAACCGCTACGCAACTACTAGTCTATGCGCCTCAGACGAGGTAAATGTCGGACGTGGTGTTATTGACGGGATTGCGTCTAAATAGCCGTGATGCAATATCGATATGTCGCCCGGTAATTTTCCACATAAATGAATCTCTGAAATTGCTGGTACATACATGTTAGCCGGGCAAGGCTACCTGCCATGGCGATCTCAGCTCAGTGTTACAAGGCCGGGTAATTGGCCTACCTATGGTGTTGGGGTTGGCGTCTACGGCTTTCACGTGCCATCTAACCGCGGCCGGGGAGCTACTCTCGTGTCAGCCAAGATACCAGGCAATAAGCCTAGACGTAAACATGGCAGGATAGTTGATATCAAGAAATGAAAGAATAGTGCGAGGATGGCCTAGGCATTCCAACTGGTAGGGTGTGAGAGATAACATCAAATAAACGGCGAAGTGACATAGGGCGAAGAGTGTAACCACGACCATCTACCGAAACGATGTATCAAATCCATCCAGCCTTGTGACACCGCTAAATGGATGCGTAGATCAGGTTCAAGTAGCGGTCGAAGCGTCTATATAGACGCCGCGCATATGACTGCCGACCAAATCCTGCGCGTATAGGCTGTATGCCAAGTTATGGAACCACGAATCCCATCATAAGTTAGCCAGTGTATAGCCATGAATTAGTACCTGGTCAAGTGAGATCGGGATATACTTCCCAGTGCCTGAAAATCTGTGTGATGGCTTAGGG
This sequence comes from Hypoxylon argillaceum, assembly GCA_022495175.1. NCBI lineage: Eukaryota > Fungi > Ascomycota > Sordariomycetes > Xylariales > Hypoxylaceae > Hypoxylon > Hypoxylon argillaceum. The sequence goes on along the minus strand of MU378214.1, from coordinate 49,271 downwards.
CTCAATGTATAGACCCCCACAGGACGAATGGTAGGTAGTAAAATAATTCCCGTAGCTGATGGTCGAGGCCGGCTGGATATTAACTAATCGGAACATGCTACCGTAGGAAGCGTGGCACGCTCATCTATGCTTCGTTGAGTATGGCCACCCTCTGACGACTTATCACTAGTGCGTCGAGAAAATCGTGCGATGCAGTTTAAAGCCCCCGATGGATCAGGTAGTTAGGTAGTTCCTACTTAGTACGACCGCTCAGGACTTCAAAAGGAGCTTATCCCCGGCCTGTGAGGAAGCACGCCGCGACAATAAACATAGGCAATACACGAAAGCTCCCAAGATGCAAGCGGTAATTTTTGGTTTAGGGCTCCTTGTTGGGCTATCACACGCAGCGGCGCTGAATAAGCGTGCTGTCCTGGCAGATTGCCTGGCGCAGGCAGGGACAGCTATTGACCAAGTCGACTCGAAAGACTGGGAGCTAGACACGAGGCCATTCAACGCCCTGTTTCCCTACAAGCCTGATGTAGTCGCGGTGCCTACGACAACGGAGCAGATCCAGAGTGCCGTTTTATGCGGTGCGAGTTCAGGGTATAAGGTAACCGCGAAGTGTGGTGGCCACAGTTACGGATCATATGGCTTAGGGGGCGAGGATGGCCATTTGGTCATTCAGTTAGACAGGATGTTTGCTGTCAAACTGGATACTAAGACCAATACGGCCACAGCAGAGCCAGGCACACGGCTAGGTCATCTTGCCGTGGAACTTTGGGCCCAAGGGAAACGTGCTATTTCCCATGGCACCTGTCCGGGGTACGTGACAGCATCATTCAGACTGAGCTAAGGCTAACAAGTTTATAGAGTTGGAATCGCAGGTCATGCTCTTCACGGTGGCTTCGGGTTGAGCTCCCACACCCACGGACTGGCCCTCGATTGGATAACTGGGTTGAACATTGTGCTAGCAAATGGAACTCTTGTCCACTCCTCGGCTACGGAGAATTCGGATCTTTTCTGGGGCATGCTCGGCGCCGGGTCGAACTTTGGAGTAGTAACGTCATTCGAGCTTAAGACGTTTGCGCCTCCAGCGAACTTGACCTGGTTTGTTGCCAACCTACCGTGGAAGAAAGAGACATCAGTGGCCGCACTAGAGGCACTCGAAGACTACACTCTAAACACCATGCCTGCGGAACTCAATATGCGCATAATGGGCACACAACGAATGACCCAACTGGAGGGAACCTACCATGGTAACAAGGCAGAGCTCCAAGAGGCCTTAGCGCCGCTCTTGGCGAAGACCGGAGGCACCCTTCTCGCTACGGGTACGACAGACTGGCCTGGAAGTTTGCAACACTTCGCAACAATGAGCCTGAACCAGACGCACCCACACAATGAGGTTTGTCGTCGATGACCCATAGGATTTGTAAAGCAATACTGACAAGATTGGCTATAGCAAGAGACGTTTTATGGCAAGAGCCTGGAACTCAAAGGTCTCAGCGGAGCAGCGGCCCAAGACTTCGTGGACTATTGGTATGACCAGGCCAAGAATGTTACGGGCGCGTGGTATTTCCAGCTTGACCTACAGGGAGGCAAGAATTCGGGGGTCTGGAATGCGAACAAAGAGACCTCTTCGTATGCGCATCGCGACAAGCTATATATACTCCAGTTCTTCTACCGGTCGACGGCGAAGACAGTCCCCCCGGAAGCGAGCAAGCTAGTGGATGAGTGGACGGCGAAGACGATTAAATCCATTCCCATATCGGAAGTAGGCATGTACATCAACTACCCGGATCTTTCGCTGAACCGGACAACGGCACACGAGATGTACTGGGGTAAGAGCATGACCAAGCTCCAGCAGCTGAAGACCCAGCTCGACCCGGATGAGCTGTTCTACTCGCCAATTTCAATCCAGCCAGGGTTTAGGGCTTGAAGCATGGGTTCGAACAGTTGGCACGAGATGAGTTGGTTGGACACGCATACCGGCGCTGCATATAATGTCGGCTTCGAATTGGCATAATGTTATTTAGTATATAATACGAGAGTGAAAAGGTTACCATATTGCAAAGAGCGAAGTGAATATTACGTGCTCTCCATTGGTTTATTGTGTAGAATGTCTTGTAGCAAATATATTGAATCGTTCGCTTGAAATTGGTATGAGAGTGTTGGTGATAGCTTAGGTACGCAGGTAATCCACTGTGAGGGGTAATCATTATACACTGTCTGTCCTCCATAGGTAGCAACGACTAATATCGACGGCCCGTCATAGTGATATCTACAGGTGCCCGATTTATCAAGTGGATATCACTCAGACTGATCTGTGTCCTCGCGTCTCTCTCACTGAGTTACTCACAGCTTATCCAAGATTCACCTACCTATTATTTAATAGACGCTTTCTTTACCAACCAAGTAATTCTCACTCTCTTAGATCTCCTAATAATCCGCTCTTTTGTAATATACTGTAAACATATATCCAAGTAATCACTATCATATAGCACACTATCCGACGACGTCGGACCTAAGCTCAGCAGCCACCATCAGTTTCCATCACCCGGGTTATACGCATAATAACGAGGCCTTCGTGCAAGTAAACCCATACTGATTCTAATAAATGAGTCCTCTCAATCACTTTAAGGAGCCATGGATAGGCGCTGTCAAGCAACCTGGTTCTACTAGTCTTACTGAATTTCCTGCGTATCCTTCCTCCGAGCCCGAATCGTTGGTCTCTACTTGTCATCCAGTGTCTTTCCAAATAGGCACAGGCGCGTCTATTTACACCCAGTCACTACTCCCTGCGATTCTCGAAGCAGAACGCGAAGTCATTCTGGTGACGTGCTTCTGGGCCCCCTCGCCTACTCTCAGTGCCTTGCGAGAGACGCTCGAACAGATCGCTAAGCGACGTGAAGACTACATTCGCAACCAGCCACCGTCACGTTCAGCCCGCTGGCCCGTGCAACCCTTGGACATCTGCATCTGCTTTTCATCGCGGTCCTTTTTCCAGAAACTGTTTCACCCCTGTTCTAGAGATGGTTACATATACCCCCGGTCTGATTGGGTATCCAAACTCGGACTACCCGACCCCAAACTGTTGGATGCAGGTCTTATCAACCTACAGGTTAAAAGCTTGTTCTTCTTGCCTTTCAGCGTGATGCACCCAAAATTTCTTATTGTTGACCGCAAGAGAGCATGGCTTCCGAGCTGCAATGTATCATGGGAGCCTTGGTTGGAAGGTTGCGTTGAGATCACCGGAGATGCCGTCACCACCTTGCTTAGATTCTACCACAGCGTCTGGGACCAACGTTCAGGGGTAGATAGACAATCGCCGATTGCTGATAGCTTGCAGCAGCAGGCTGATAACATATCAGGCCCCGGTAGAATTGGGTTGACCTCGATACAAAGTCCAGCACACTGTCTCGTGACACTGCAGCCCGGTTATATACCAACAATATTACTGCCTTCGTCGCACCACCGCAATCCTCGGTTTCGTCCTTTTCCTTGGCAGCATTGCCCACGCCCACCGGCTACTCCTCTCAACTGTGCTATCCTACGCCTCATCGCTATGGCCGAGAAGAAAATATATGTACAGACACCAAATCTGACATCTACAGCTGTAGTTGATGCCTTGCTAGAAGCTCTAGATCGAGGTGTCGACGTAACTATCGTTACAAGCAAAGGTCTGATGATTATAGAACAGATACTTACCAGTGGCACGACGACCTCGTGGTGCTTGCGATCGTTCATAAAACTATATGAAAAGCGTAAGAAGCGCTACCTGCGTTCCACCAGAGTGAGCGACAACGAAGACTCCGATGTTATGGTAGACCAAGAGGCCCAGCTGCCAAGAGTAGGATCTCTCCAGATCTTTTATTTTCACCCGCTTGCAGCGAACAAGTTACAGGGAGTCCCGGAGGAGCCTGTTCAGTCACACTTAAAGCTGATCACTATTGATGATGAAAATGTTGTGCTTGGGTCCGGCAATATGGACCGGGCGAGCTGGTTTACAAGTCAGGAGCTAGGAATTTTATTCCAATCTAACGAATTCGTTGCTAATGTGGCCGATACCGTCGGTCGATCGCTGAGAGGGAGGCTCTCCGATTTGTTCAACTCTAAAAATTGACATGAAGTCATAGGTTTTATCAACTAGTCGAAGCTTGAGTCTTTAGGGTGTAGTGATATCTTGAATTTTCTAACCTGCAGAAGATGTTAGGGACGAGCAAGACACCTACTATTCGGTAATGAGTCTTGTAATCTCTGCCGAGGCTAGCTGTCAGCAACCTAACAACTAACTCAAAAGAGGAGGTTGTGCCACTCTAAGCGGCATGATTCTACAGTGCCCTCCCTGGAGAGATTGGAGCGAGACGCACAAGAGGACTGTTCCGGCTTGGGGCCATCTGCAGCTATCCTCCAGCTTACCTATCATACAAGTTAATTCCACCAGGTTCCACCTCCACGCACAACTTCATCACACTATGCAGCCCTAGTTCTTTTATTGTCAGGGTGCCAGTTGTTGGTTTTGTTCAACAGAATTGTTGCAGGTCCCGCATTTGTTGCCATGTTTTTCAAAGCGCTAAACGCGCCTAGCGCGATGAACAAACATCCGCATTCGATAGTAAACTTGTCATCAACGGATGTCACTGCGCGGGATTTAATAACCCCGGCTTAAAATATAATCTACCTTGACTATACCTTGGGGATATCAAGTCTAGGAAATATGATAACGAGAAGGCTGGTGTGGAATTCGCCATATCTGATTGCAGACAATGACAAGGATCTCTGCAGGATGACCTGCAGTGCCCCGGTCGTTGCAGGCGAATTAAAGAGCCCATTTGATCTTCATATGACGGCACCATAGGGAAGCCCTATCATTAACGATTGAACGGCAGACGGCAACTACAGGGATGGTCTCACCTCACTTTCACCTATGCCGAGTTCGTTGACCTACATCAAACTTCTATCAGATTTTACCACGACGCCACCGACAGCTGTCAGAACGCCAATACTAACATAAGCCGCCCAGTATATAGCATGGATACACCAACTAACTCTAATAATCGTCCAACTTGGACGAAGATGCTTTCTGCCGCCAATGTGGTCGCTCTGTAATATACTACTGGAGCTAACGTTGTCGTCGGGTCTTCGGTACCACGCAGGTTTTAGTCAGTATCGGTCCGGTCAGCCTACCTACCCGAGCCTAGTCTTGCCGGTGCCACTAGATTGCCACCGGTCCGGCGCTGCGTCTAGGCCAAGCCACTGGGATTGCCTTCTGACCCTGCAAGATGTTAGTACTGGGCGCCGTGGTACTGGGTGACTGATCCCTCGGATAACTCGAGAGAGGTCGCTATGCAATAATACCGGGGAAAGTATTTCTTAGTCGCAGTTCTGATTACTTTTTGACTTTTTCTGCTTCGTTGTCTATCCCCTACCCTTCGCTACTGTCCTCAAGTGAAAGTGTAGGGCATTGTGAATAAAGCTAATAAGAATTACATCTTTGGACTTGGTTTAGCTCCTTACCTTCACGTAAAAGGGTATTATCTGAGCCTCTGTCTCTCTTCAATTCCAGAGGACCAACGACTGTTTCTGTTTTATTTACTTATGTGTCACAATTGAAAGCCTCGAAGTGACGCACATTGTCACACTCAACTCCAACGGTGGCTCGACGAGGACACTCACGGTTCACTCCCGGATGACAGTGGGGCTTACATTCATCTTAGCAGATTCTGCTGAACGCACTGCGTCATAAGTGGTCACTCCTCAAACCAGCTATATAACCCATTGATTTTTTCTACAATCCATTAGGATGACGGCCGATTTAGAAATACACAGACATAATCATGTCCCGGAATATACGGAACCGGAGACGGTTAAATCGGAGCGTGCCGAGTCCATTGAGCTCGGTAAAATGGATTGCACACACCGGAGGCTTAAGCCGCGCCATATCCAATTGATCGGCATCGGCGGTACCATCGGCACTATGCTCTACGTACAAATCGGCCAGGGGCTTATCCAGGGTGGTCCCGGCAGTCTGTTCATCGCCTTCAGTCTCTGGTGCACCGTTATTCTCGCCGTAACCTTCTGCTTGGCAGAAATGGTGACTTACCTGCCGATCTCCTCACCTTTCATACGATTCGCGGGACGGTATGTTGACGAGGCTTTTGGGTTTGCCGCCGGATGGAATTTCTTCATCTTCGAAGCCGCGCTCGTGCCATTTGAAGTGACGGCCTGCAACGTGATCATCCATTTCTGGAGTGATATCGTGCCAGCCGCTGGGATCATTGCTATCGTCGTGGTGCTCTACGCGTTGATCAACTTGATGGCAATCAAGTGGTATGGCGAAACCGAATTTTGGGCTGCGTTGGGTAAAGTTCTACTCATTATCGGCCTTCTTTTCTTCACCTTTATAGTGGCAGTCGGTGGCAATCCTCAGCACGATCACTTTGGCTTTCGGTACTGGTACGAGCCTGGCGCCTTCGCCGAGTATTACACCACGGGCTCACTCGGCCGGTTTCAGGGGTTTCTACAATGCCTCATCTTCGCGTCCCTGGCCGTGGCCGGCCCAGATTATGTCTCGATGGCGGCCGGAGAAGCGGAAAATCCCCGCAAAGTCCTGCCGAGAGCATTCAACGCTGTCTTCTATCGCCTTACTACGTTTTTCTGCCTCGGATCATTAGCCGTCGGTCTGCTTGTTCCGTATAACGACCCCGAGTTGAAGGCGGCTTTTCAGGAAGGCCGACCGGGCGCCGCAGCATCACCCTACGTTGTCGCTATGAACCGGCTGGGCATTCCCATCCTGCCACATATTGTCAATGCCCTTATCTTGACAGCTGCCTTCTCTGCTGGCAATAGTTATGTGTACTGTGCGTCTCGATCACTTTACGGATTGGCACTTGAAGGCAAAGCCCCCAGATTCCTTATCAAATGTACTAAAAAGGGCGTGCCTGTCTACTGCGTCATCATCGTATTGCTAATCGCGCTGCTATCATTCCTCCAAATCAGCCAGGGCTCTTCGGTTGTCTTAACCTGGTTCGTTAGCTTGGTCACCGCATCGCAGTTGATCAACTACTGCGTTGTCTGCTGCACGTATGTCTCTTTCTACCGCGCTCTCAAAGCCCAGGGTATCAGCCGAGACTCGTTGCCGTACAAGGGGTATTTGCAGCCATACGCAGCCTACTACGCCCTCGTGGCGACTTTTGTCTTCTCTTTCGTTGGCGGTTACACAGTATTCTTGCCAGGCAAGTGGGACGTCGCTAGTTTTCTCTTCTCGTGAGTACCCATTCGAAATGATCTCCAGATAGGGCTGTCGATTTAACAGTGTGTCTAGGTACACCGCGATTGCTGCGTTTCCGATACTCTACTTTGGCTGGAAGTTTATCCACAAGACGATGATATACCCCCCAGCCAAGGTAGATCTTCACCAGGATCTAGAAGAGATCGAGGAATACACTCGAAACTACGTCCCGCTACCACCGAGGTACGGTTCCTTCTCCTGTCGTGGAACGCATCTTTTACGTATTAGGCACGTCTTCGAGTCTTGGCTAACTTTTCCCAGGAACGATTTCTCTAGGTGGTTCAATGGATTGTTTAGCTGACGGGCAAAATTGATATAATAGAATCCTCACCTGTAGGTAAGTGGGAAAAAGAAAGCATCTATTCTGCAATATTGGGGGTAAGCATGCTCGGGTTCGGTACGGTTTGCATTAGAACAAAAGCGATACCCATTATACCTTGTTAGATTTGGAATACAGCACAATTCATCTCGACTCACAGCTATTACACAACAAAATTCCTATGATGTAATTTTATCTGGGATATTTTTATTTCAATAGTAAAGCTCCTCGATGATCTCTATAGATTTGGCTCTATCGACAAGGTGAAGTCTAAGTTAGTATGTCACAAATCGAAACCAGCGATCTTCTCATACCATTCTCTCTCTCAACCCTCTCTCATCTCATCAGACAAGTCACTTTCGTCATCATGTTCACCTACCGTCCAGTCTAAATCAAGGAGCTCATCATCTTCACTCTCATCGCCCTCAGATTCGTCATCGTTAGAGCCCATGCTCCAATCCGAATCCTCGGTGGCGTCACTACCAGATGCATACCCCTCATCGCCCTGCTCCAAATCTAGATCATCATCGCCCACAACCCAATCGAACTCACCAGGTCTAGCCAGCGCCTCCGGCCTCACACCCATGATCTCGAAAATGATCTCCAGGTCTTCCTCCGAGCATATCCCCAGCTCCGGATTCAAGAAGACCTCCAAGTCCGGATTCACCTTCACCTCCTCCCTGACAGCGCAATCCCGTTCTCTATCTGCATCGTCGCTTCCCGTCCCAGACTCCGAAGCAGACTCTGAAGCAGCCGTCTCCATCTCCCAGACCACGGGCTCCACGACGTAGTGCGGCACGCGCAGGCCGATGGGGCCGCCGCGCTCGCCGTGCACGACGTAGACGGGGCGCCCGATGGCGTGTGTGCGCTCCCGGCACTTCTCCATGAGGTGCCTGTTCCTGTCGGGCACGAACATGTAGCGGTGCGGCATGGGGTCGAAGATGTTGACGGGTTCTTCGACGCGGGGCATGGGGGTGGGAGTTGGTGGGGGAGAGTCGGAGGGTTGGGAGGTGCTTTGCGTGGTTGACATTGTGTGGGTGTGCGGAGTGTGTAGTGTGGTGTTGTGATGTGTTATGGCGGACTTAGCGTATCGAGAGAGTGTGAACTAAAGTAGACCAGCTCTTCAGTTTTTTCCAAATCTCAAAAAGGGCGCTCCAAATGTCGAGATCTCGAGTATAGATATTAATGTAAATCTTATATCAAACCTCTCATCCGTAGGCCCTCCGCTATTTTTATGTCCAAGGGGGGTCAACTAACTTGGATACTAGCACACACCCTCAACAAAGACGGAGAATACAATCCCTTGGTTACTACTCTTAGTACCCTTCTTTCGAAACACCACATAGAAATAACGATAAGAACAAAGAACGGGCTGGTTTTGACATGACAGGATCTTGTTAGTGGTGTGGATCCACGGACCTGTACAAAGAAGCGAGGCGGCTTACCGAGTGCTGCTGCATGGAGATACGTGAGTGTTATAGAATATTGTCGTAGACTCGATGGGAACAATTAATAGGCATTCATAACCAAACCGAAAGTGCAAAAAAGCTTTCCGCGAGGCGAGAGAGTATTGATTTATGGGACCGCGTAGTCTACAGATTTACATGAGAGAATGGATGAATATAGGTTAGGACTTGTTATTTGAAATTGGCTCATGCCTTTTATTAGTATCAGTATATTGGTATCTCTAAGTAAAAATTCCAGGGCCGTTATCCGGGACCAGCATCACGGTGCTACCTGTCCCGAGGGCCCTGTACTGCGTTATGTAGTGACCGGGTGTTATCCAATTGTGTACTAGAACGCCGTGCTGTGATTTTACAAACGTGTTCTACAATGTCCAAACGCCAGTCGCCTCTATTTTTAACAGCCGTCCGAGTTGACCCCATGGTGATAAACGGTAAGATGTGACAGCTTCGCCCTCGTGGCTTTCCTACTGCCAGAGAGTGCCCACGTCATCATGTAAGAACCGCCGGACTAAAAGATTAAAGCGCGTGTCTCGTGTGCGGACGATCTCCGGCGTGAGCTTGCTGAGAAATCGATCCCAGGCCATCTGGCTCCAGGCGTGATAGGCAAGTTGTTCGCCGAACAAACTTCCCCCGTTGCGGTTGATCTCGGCAGCCCATTGGCGGGCCTGCTGGCGGGTCAGGGGCTCATGCATCCACCGGACGTGGTGCCAAGTCCAGGTAGGCCAAAAGAAGGTCGAGGGTGACAAGGCGCAAATTTCCTCGGGGTGTTGTAGTTGGAGCTTCTTTGGTAGAATAACGCTATGGAAGTTCCATTCATACGAAAGGTCAACGTTGCTGTACTCGGAGGTCCAGCGGTCGATAAACGAGCTGTTCTTGCGAGCCACCATGATAGCGTTGCAAAGCCCGCCGCGATTACCCCCCTCGTGACCCATGATTATATCTCGGGGAGATCTTAGGAGGTCTGTAAAGGGGCGTAAGCCAAAAGCATCTATATCCAGATAAATGCCGCCCTGTTCTCGGAGCAACTTGAGGCGCAAAATGTCCGACACGTGAGCGGCCTGCCAATGGGCGCTCGGTTGGTTCTTCAAGGCCTCCAGCTCCTCTGGCGAGTGGTACACAAGGGTAATTTCATCCTTCAAGCGATGTACCCAGCGATTGGAATAGGGGTTCTTGTTGGGTTCGTGAACGGGCGGGTCGGCGAGGTAGGTATAATGGAGGGAGACTTTCTCGGCTCTTATGCCCACAATAGCGCTCCGCACGGCCAGATAGGAGATGAAGTTGAAGGTACCGACGCGGGGGTCGTCATGAGGGTTGCTTAGGCCAAACATGAAGTGAACGTGGTTCGGTATTAACTCTACGATGGGTGGCGGATCGGTAGCGGACGCGAGCGTAGCAGGAAGGGTCCGGCCATAGAGGCAATCGAGCTCATCCTTGGTTGAGACGAAATCCTGGCCGACCTGATATTGCTCGGACCAGGGGTTTGTTTGGCGCACCCAGTCCCCGAAATTGTAGAGGCATGGCCATATGTAGGGCGCAAGCAACACAGCTAAGACGATCAGTATGAACAATACTATGACAGAGGACCGGCGGCGACGCAAGAGCGAGAGCCTATCCCAGCGTGTGGTGGTTCTCGGCAGCCAACGAGCCATGCTCTCGAGTGAGCGAGATGTGGCCGCCCACCCAGTTCTCGGCGGTTTTCTTTCTTTCCTTTGTTCGCGGTGACACAATTGATTCGTGATTGCATGGTAGACTGTCGAGGATAATCGAAGATAAAAAGAGAATTGCCAATTCGTTGGCTGGCGTCGATGGTGGTAGTTCGTACCCGCGACGTATTCCACGATGTTATATCGGCCAATGGCTGGAATAGTACAGGCAGGGAGGCAGGTTAAGGAGTGGCCGAGGACTGCAGAATAGTCCTCTGAAATGGCATGGCTTGTGTCGTTATGACATGGCCGATACACCGCCGGTTGAGGTATCAGATGTCAAGGCTTGCTGGGTCTCACGAGCCACAATAATGACTAGCCGTAAATAAAGGGAAAGAAAAAAAGGATGGGAAAGCAGCAACATTGACGATCTTGCGAAGACCCACCTTTGTAGCTGCAACCAACGTCATCTATTTAGGTGTGTCGCACTGAGCACTGCCACCGTGCATGCTGGAGGCGCGGTACTGCTGCGCGCTCCACTTTATTAATTATGGCCTATGCTTATGCCCCTTGGCCGGTAGCAGGTAAGATAACCATTCTGCAATCTGAAGCTTATAAAATATGTAAAATTGTAACGAGACGCATGGTAACCAACCAAATGAAAGATAAAAACAAGCATATTTACCTTGTTGATGTAGTAACATGCTGCGTATAAACTCTATTTATTTTTCTCCTTACCAGACAAAATCTTAATTGGTTTCACTGGCATTCCGTGTGGAAGGAATTAGATACCTAGGTAGATAATACTCGGTATCGGTCAGGGGCTGCAAAATCCTCCTTCGGACTGACTACTCCCCCCTAGCACCCAGCAGGAGCCTGACTTAGAGCGCCTATCGCTCTATAGCGGAAAGATTACAGGGGTTCCCCGGCATCGCAGTAGAGACTCCCCCGGAATTGACTTTGCTTACCTATTTCGCGATGAAGAAAACCAACATGCAGTAGCCTACGAAAATCCAACACCGGCCACCTCGAGTGCCCATAACCTCCTTGACCGACTCATTGTAGCCTGAGCAGTCTGCAACTAACAATCAACGGCGCGCGCGATGCTCTGAACACACATATCGTACATACATCATGGTATCCAATCTATAAGTCCTGTCTCACTGTCACGCGAGCGCCATTCACCAGAGACGCTCCGGCCCAGAATCACGAATCACCAATGCTACACCACCGACTTTTACAGCGCCTACAACGCGTGCGCAGACGAGGCCTGCACAAGTCGCCCTATCTCTGGGTCGTGCTTATCGCCACCCTCATCGAAGTTGTCTCCCACGCCTTCTGGTTCCGCGTCCCCGTCCCCAGTCGCGAACTCGATACCCCTTTCTACAGCACGTGCCAAGAACCCGATGTGGGTGCCCCCCGTGAGAATGCCGCCATTGTCATGCTGGCGCGCAACGAGGAGGTCGAGGAAGCCCGCCGCTCTGTCGAGAGCCTCGAGCGCCACTTCAATCAGTGGTTTAAATACCCCATCGTCTTCCTAAACGATGAGCCCTGGAGCGAGGTATTCATCCAGACCCTCAACGCCACCACGAGCGCCGAAACATTCTTTGAGAATGTGCCTAAAAAGGAGTGGCTCTTCCCCGAGTGGATGAATCAGGACGATGCTAAAGCAAGTATAAAAAGTCAAGGAGAAAACGGCATCTTGTATGGCGGCAAGGAGACATATCATCACATGTGTCGCTTTTTTTCAGGGTAGGTCCCCTTCTCTTCGATGATGTGTTATGAACCCAATGCTCATGTCTTACAATGACAGGTACTTTTACCAAGTCGAAGCGCTCAAGAAATACAAGTGGTATTGGCGGCTGGAACCCGATGTCGACTTCTCCTGTTCTGTTACTTACGACCCTTTCCGCGAAATGGCCCGCCACAAGAAGGTTTACGGCTACACTATAGCACTCCATGAGGAGAAGCGGACTTGCCCAAGTCTCTTTCGAAAAGTGTCAGACTGGAAGGAGTCTGAGAATATCCCTTCCACTTCCCTCTGGAAGACTGGTGTCTCTCCATCTTGGATTCCTTGGCCGTTTCGCAACCACATGAGCTGGTTCTCTCATCGGGACCGGCACGGTGATGGGTGGAATACTTGCCATTATTGGAGCAACTTTGAAATTGCGGATCTTGATTTCTTTCGCGGCGAGAGATATCAATCTCTTTTTCAAAAGTTGGAGAAAGATGGGGGTTTCTATTATGAAAGGGTATGACTCTCGTAAACTCCCTAGGTGCATCTGGATATCAGTAATTCCGAAGCACCACCATTGATATTATTTCTGATGCCTCGACATGGCACAAACCCCGTGGTTAAGAAAATCGCTAACGGTCTTTATTAATATAGTGGGGAGATGCTCCTGTCCATACTCTTGCCGTAAACATGTTAGCCGAACCACATCAGATTCACCACTTCGCCGACATTGGCTACAGGCACGATTATTTCTACCAATGCCCGGCCAACGCGCCCGGAGGGCAGTTGCCAGAGTCGAAGACGCTAAACCTAGTCAACGAGACTTGGGCACCGGAGATCAAGGATGGCGTGGGCTGCCGATGCGAATGTGATGGCCGCAAGACTCGCAACACGGGCAGCTATTGCCATAATAGATTGAGGGCGCCTAACACCATGAGTCGTCCTTGGTCTACATGGTTTCTGGAATGGATCTACTGAGCTGGGCATGCTTGGAATATATACCGACGAGCCGGAACGCCGCACAAATATGCAACCATGCACTAGTGTGCATGAGGCAGGTCGTCCAGAAACTAGTTGTGCGACTATGTGTGCCACCGCCACTCAACGTGGAATCATATACTGCATTACATGTATAAGCGGCACTACATACTTTCTACCAGCATACACTATTCAATGGTGGTAGGGTTTGCAGCTATGTCGGCACGCAGAGGAGATTTCGTAACAGATGTCAGCTCCTCTGCAAACTAACGAACCCACGAGTTTTTGAGTATAAATCCATGGAGAATCATTATACATGGGAAGGGTGTCGGATCCCATGATTTTCCGGGGCGCATCACGTATTGGAGCGAGAGCATTTCATGAAGCATTCGGAGTTGGTTATGCGATGCATCACGATACCCTCGTCTATTTTAACCATGATATTTTTTTCGGGGTCGAGGCAGCGGTTTATGGGAACGATACACAGCTCATGGGCAGTTTTTAGAGGACGCGCGAATGGAGGCCATTGCTTGCATTTTATTATATAGGGCGAGTCTCCCAATCGATCACGATCGTTCTGACTATAGCTAGCAATATACTAGAATAAATCGACTACCCAAATGAACACGAATTTCTCTGTGCCCGGGAATTTATGCCGTCGAATTCGTGGTCCTCGTCCCGTACTCAAGCAGCCTTGCCTTATGGAACGCGCCCAGCACAGCAAGTCTAGCTGCCATGGTGACGCTATGAAAAGTGGCAACTATCACAGCATCCAATGTCGATCCGTTAGCTCCTTCAACGTGCCGTTACATACTCCGCCAAGCAGCACAGGCAATATCAAAGCTGCGCCATCATAATAAACCGGCCCGGAAGCAGCGGTGTGGCTCCTGGAGACTATAACACCATCTCACTGGCCTCGTAGGCGCTCGGATATTGTCGTCTTCGAACCCTCGCGTTCCTCACCATTCACTCATGAGATACCATCCATATCAACAGCCATATCTTCCGCGCCAGCTCCCTTTTCGGCCTTCTTCTGCTGCGTCTTCGACTTGGCGTCCGTGTTGTCCGATACATCTGCCAAGTGTCAACAACCCATCATCGAACTCTACCTTCCCACTCCTTTACCGCGGACTCCAGCACAACCAACCCACCCATACACGCAAGGGGGAAAAAACACATACCCTTCATCACCACCTCACCCTCAGCCTCCATCCGCCTCTTGAGCGCATACCCCATCTTGCGCTCCAGCTTGCGCGCCTTCTTGCCGCTAACGGCCGCGTTGGGCCCGCTCGTGGGCAAGAGGCCGGCGCGCGCACCCCGCCGCGCGTCCGCCTTGCTGATCTTGTGGTGCTCGATCTGCGTCTTGCGCGCCACCTGCTTCGCCGAGTGCTTGCGCGCCGTCGCGGTGCGGGCCGCGAGGCGGTTCTTGGAGGGGCCGTTGGGGTTCTTGACGGAGGGCATGGCGGGGTCTGGCTTGCGGGGGTGGGACTTGAGGTATTCCGTGTGCGGGGATTGAGGTTTGGGGGTTTGGTGGACGTTTGGATTGCGGTTGGGAGACTTCTTGGTGCGTGGTTGGGGTGTTTAATGATGTGTAGATAGGCGGCGGTGGTGGATTGATTAGATAGAGTATGTGATGGACCCTGAAAATCGAAATTTTGGTGGGGCTTTATTACTGGTGTGGGGTGTTGGAGCTGCCGTTGACACTACGGTTAATTGCATAAGTATGTACCTAGGTAGCTCTATCGTGCTAATTGAACACCAATTCAACATTGTATCTTCTTGATGGGCAATCCAATCCGCAATTTATTTACATTTTCTATACAGTTACACCTTGAAGAAGTGTTTCTCTGATCTATACTCATGAGCGAGTCCCCGGATCGTATAGCAACCGGTCTCCTGAGTGATCATCAATGAATGAGTAATTGTCACAAAACTTCGCTTATAGGTCTTCAAAGGAAACAGAACAGTAAATAAACATTCTAATTAACTAATGTACTGCTACACCAAGCTTAGCTATATCCTTGAATCCTCTAAAACAAGCATAAGAAGTAGGTATATACGGTATTCTTTGCGTAAGGGTTGTTAGATATTCGCAGTTCCTTCATCGAAGATCTCGAGTACTATCCGGATGCGGGTCATTGTGTGCCAACGTTTGTCTCGACTACTTCACTGTACAATGGATTCACCAAGTGCTTAAATTTTCCTTTGTACGCTCGCCTTTCGAGAGCGATACAACATGGTATGGTCAAAATTAAGTTGTCTTCATATAGCCAAAGTTGTATATTTGGTTCGTACGGTCGTATTTAGATTAATCAAGAAATCCATACACAGCTTCTCGATTTAGTCTATAGTTCATTACCTCTATACCGAGTTTCTACTTCGACCCCTCGTACTATACCATGGCTTTCAACAACGTAAGTAGATCATAGAGTTACTTGCGCTTTTGCTAATCTTTTGCTGATCTTAAGAATTTAGCCCCGCGCCCAGGTCAGGAGCATCACGCCCCGGCCAGCAAATCTACTAACACAAGACGCTATAGGCGAGGGCGACGGCCCGTATACAGTTGTTCGATGACTTCTGGTTTTATCGGACAGGGATAAAACGCGACTTTTTCCTGCCACCGTTGCCTCGTTCCGGTCCCTCGCCCGTAATCGTTATGCCCGGCATACCGCAACAAGCGCTCCCTTATATACGGAGAGAAGAAAGAGAAGAGATCGACCAATATGATAACGATGAAAGATTCGTACGCCCTAGTAATTTGAAGGCATTTAGGCAGCTAAAGGCGTTGAAAGAACACTTTGGGAAAAATCAACCCGATTTCAGATACAGAAAATGCTTGGGGTGGGGTGGTAACGGACTCGCCGCGGCGTTCGATGTGATAGATGTATATGGGTTTAAGCTAAAGTCCGTAGTGGTGAAGATGTTGTTTAGTGAGAGCAGGAGAATTCTGAGGAGGGAAACACAGAGTTGTGAGCTTGTCTTCTCCGATATTCTTTCCAAAGTATGCGCAGAGTAAATCATATACTAACTACCTCTTATCTTAAACAGTACGGGCAGGTTGCATTCCTTTCATTTTTATCGAATAACTACGCGATCGTAGCCAAGGGGCTAGAAACTAACAGCGACAACAGGTATTTCTAGGGGCTGAGCATTTCACACAGATTGAATTTATAAATGGCGAGGGTTTCGCCAACACCGATAAAAACCCCACTGATTTAGATTTGGATTATGAACAGGGTGATGGTGTTGACGAGCAAGGTGACGTCAAAATGGGCGATGATGAGGATTATAATATGGTGAATACTTTCGTTACGGAGATGCTCGAGAATGGCGATCTGTCGCTCCTGATTGCTGCAGTCCGCAAACGCAACGAGAGATTTCCCAATGCGATTCTCTGGCGATTCTGTTTATGTTGTAAGTTCTGCGCGCTAAGCCTTTATTAAATACTCTTTTTTCGCAGTCCCGAGAGACGATAGAGTTGACACTAAGACAATAATCAGTTCTCAGAATGTGTATTGGGCTCAGCTACCCTCCCTTGGCTCTGGAAGAAAACCAGAACCGTCCGTTCCCAATTAAGGAAACAGTACCTGAGCGATACAAGGATCTCCCGAGACGTATAGTCCATTTTGATTTCGACCCCAGGAATAGTAGGTTGTACACTGTGTTACAATATTGATAGACATCGTTGACATGTCCTGAAAGTTTTTGTCGGAGACGTTTTAGGGGGCAGCGAGGAACATAATTTAACCCCCCTACTCAAAGTAAATATTTCAATCTTTGAAATGAAAATAGAAGTGAGTCTAACTTTAACAGCTTGGGGATTTCGGGTTAACTACTGAAGTCAGGAGTGGACAATCAGATCGGTGCGTCTCAGCTCTCCTCGCTTCGGTACTCAGAGATGTTCTAATTATGAATGTGTAGTTATTATGAATCGTTGCGGAAACTTGGCAAACATTACTTCTTAGCCCCCGTAAGTTCGTATATCCTACTGCGAGGAAATAAGCGCGGCTAACTATCTAACAGGAGCAATTCAGCGTAGATTGGGATTACATACCCCGAGACCAGGGCTTGGTTCAAAATGAACCCGTCGCAGGTAATTATGGGGGCCACACAAACTTATTTGCAATGGGTCAAGTGAGTGTTAGATTTATATTGGATCTCAGTGTCTTTCAAGTTGAAACCACCCGTTAACGAGGGGATAGTTAATGGAATGCCTCATAACACTTTGCCACCCGGCCTGGCCCCCTTTGCCAACGACCAGTTACCGTCTGCCACCAAACGGCAAATCGCAATACTTCACTTACGCCGGACACCTGGAGCAGGAGTATTACGCATACGTGGATCGTGACATCATAGCTCTCACCCAGCGCCTCCAAGCCCATTACCCGGCCGAGAGGCCAAAGTTGCACGAGCTCGATGAATGGATCACGTCCATGATAGCAAGGAAGGGTACGTGTGACGGTACGCAGCAGGAACTTGAGCAGTGGATGCAGAGGATTCTCTACGAGCCTCCTCCCGACGTATTTGTGGACAAGAGGCTGCAGCGCGTCGTTAAAGAGGTCATCGGCACCGGGCCAATAAACCAATTACCAGTGTCCCAGTTTCCGCGTACGTTTTTTGTCCCCTATTTATGAAGTCTACCTTTGAGCCTATCTTCCAAGTTTCGTGCGTGTTTGCGTTTGGGTAGCATGGTGTCTCTAACTGGAAGTTTAAATAGCCCAGGGGAATGCAATACTCCAAGCACAAGCACAAGCTGAAGCACAGGCGCGGGCACAAGCTCAGGCACAAGCTCAAGCTCAAGCGCAATATCAAGCACAGGCACAGGCACAAGCCCAGGCTGAGGTACAAGCACAAGCCCAAGCCGTGGCTCAAGCTCAAGCTCAAACTCAAGCCCAAGCCCAATATCAAGCACAGGCACAGGCACAGGCACAGGCCCAAGCTGCAGCTCAAACTGAGGCCCAAGCACAAGCACAAGCTCAAGCTCAAGCCGAAGCACAAACCCAAGCCAACAATGCACCCCGACAGCCCGCATTAGTCACGCGAGCTGGATTGTTGGAAGGCCAGCGTCGGAGTAATCTTACTACTGGAAGCCTAATGCAGCCCCGGTCAAGGATCCAAAGAATAAGTCAATCTGGAAACCAAAGGAGGAGGACCCCAGGAACAGGAAACCAGAGGAGGAGAACGCCAGGACGAGGAATCTAAATATTAAATTAAAGGGAGGTTAAAATTAAAAAAAGAAATCGGAAAAGTAGATAGGGGGATGGCTCTGTGAGATATTGCCCACCACCTAGCACCTCCCTCTAGAGACTAGGTAGTTTGGTGCAGTATGTTTATTAAGTCTATGATGTGAATCTCAGGATTTGGCCATTTTTACCACACAGAGCGCACTTCCCAATAATTTCAACTGGTGTATAATAGTTAGATTGAGTACGGGTTATCGGTTTAAAATATGTATATATAATCTTCGCACTTTTGTGTAGATTTATCAGTACAAACAACCATGATTATTCAGAAGATAGATTCCTAATCCCAGTCGCACAGTTGAGATTTGACTACGTTTGACACTGACGGACTTTTAGCGCGGTGTTAAAACATAAAATCACATCTTGATACGGCAAAAGCCGCTGATAGGACGCTGGTAGACCTTGAGACGTCTTCATAATGCTGAATATTGTGATTAAATATGTGCGCAAGTAAAGGGGGAGGACTCGGGGATCAAAAAAATTGAGGCCTAGCCCCTATACTATTACCTAAGTGCGACGTAACTTGATGGCCTTACTCGTAGACTATCAACGCAAGGTTGGGCACAGTGGTTAGGCTAAGAGGTGGGTGTTTGAAATGAGGGCATAAAGGTACGGGATCTCGAAGACTCTAGGAAGATCACTAAGACCTTTGAGACAAAAAGAGAATTATCAGTTGAACTGGAATACATGTTCCAAGGTCTTGTTACATTGATGGGCAAACCTGACCGCTGCCACCTATCTCATCGTGCAGTATTCTATACCTGTTTTACGGCCTCAATTAGCTTTACTAAACATTTATCAGCGACTGAATATATGTAAACTCCTGAAAACAGCTTAAATGGAACTCCAAGGTACCTCGTGGGGAGGAAACTTGCAGAGGCGACATATGACATACGCAATCATGCATTAAAGAATGCTCGTATGCTTGCCGTCATGAAAATGATGTCTCTTATCCGATGGGCCGAATGGTGCACTTGGTAGGTAGGTTGTTAAGCTTACATATAAGCTAGGTAATAACACCGAAGGTTTTTCACATCCTAGATCTTGTTCACAATATTAATCTACGCAATATTTCCCATGATCTAGCTAGTACTGCTATAACTAAATTATGACTACTGAAGAGAGGCTTTTAATCGCCTTTCCCATTGTCAATTCTCTCACTTTTGGCATCTTAGATAGATGCATATGTTAGTATTCCAAAGAGGGGTAGGATGATGCAAAAGCTTCGGGACGCCGTACTACGAGAGTCACGGCCCAAGCCGATACAGTGCAGCAGCACAAAGAACGATAATAATTTAAGTTGCAGGAACATGGAATAATAATAATAATGTGCTAACCAATGAAATGAGCCGCCTTTATGTCCGGCCAGGTTATTGGTTTTCTTGTAATGTGGCTAACCGAAAGCCCCCCCCCTCTCATCCATACTATCCGGATTGAACAACGATATTGAGCCCAAACCCGATGGCAATACCACTGATTCAGAACAATACAAGTATGCTAGAACCTCAAAAGGGTGCTATCCAAGTGATCCAATCATATGCCTATCCTGATTGCGTTAATTATAGCATTGTTATAAAATTAATATGCCATATTTTCCATTCTAGGGACTCTGCCCCTTTCTTTCTACCTTATACAACCACAGTTTCAAGGTTGATGATAGAAAAGAAAACACGAAAAGATGTCGACCGATATCATCAACTCAATCCTCAAATTCGCCGCTGGTGAAATATTCGATCAAATTAAGGGCTTATTTTACAAGCCTGATACGACTGTGATCGATGCAATTATCGGCGGTTTTGACAGACTTGAGACTCTGATTAAAACGCTCGACTACCAAAACAAGTTATGGGACCCCATGAATAAGATCTACTACTGGGTCGGACGAATTCAGAAGACTATAGATGATCTGAACGCGTAAGTCCAAAAAAAGAAAGTTGAAGATATGGAGCAAAGATTATGTTTAAAAGACTTAGTCTCATCACTCATGCCGGCGATTGGCTCTGCTAAGATCATACTGACACGATTTTGATTCCAATTTATTGTAGTGAGGACAACGAAGCTCACCGTGAGGCGTACCAAAATGTCATCGTCGCGCTAAAGAGCGAAGAGGATGGTATCCGCTATCAAACATTCTTGCTCTTTAATGTTCTTATGAAGGATAAGTCGCCAATAGCGACAGAAGGGCTGCTGAAGTACTGGGAGAGCGAGGCGTGGAAGAAGCTGTCGGACCGCAAGAACACCTCATACCACGTTCAAGACTATATCGATGAGCTTGATATCAACATTACTGCTGTCGCGGCTCTGCTACATCATGGGATGGAACTATCCATGTATATCGCATCAAGTGAGTCCGTGTTGTCCTTCGATAGCTTTACTGTACTTTTCATTGACCTATATTGTCCACCTTTATTTCTAACTCCTATGTCTTTTTTTGCCATCCTTGTGGTTCATTACTGTCCTTTCAGTAAACCCTCGCCGGTTGATGTTTACAGCCGCATTTTGGACCATGTCTAGATAGGAATGTAAACAATTAGCTGACAGCACAAAATAGCCGAAGGTGATGCAGAAGCGTTCCGCCAGGAGACCGAAGACCGGGTTAACACCTTCCGTACTACACTATATGACGAACTATACCCACCAGTCCTTCGCCAACTCAAAAGTTCGTACGGGGACCCTGGGAACTACCTGACTGACGGTTCCTGGTTCAACATCTACGACCAGTCTCAAAGTTCAAATAAGAACTTCCTCAGTATCCATCCCTATTTTGTCCGACAGGTCGCACTTCATACACCAGCAGGCGATAACTCGGTAAAGGTGCGCTCATTTCGGTTCGTGGCATCTGATGAAAACAAGTTACTCGGACCACTCGAGATGCATGCCTACTGGGAGGACAGGGGCCACAGTAGGGTCAAATTTTACGATGGCTGGCCCGATGGTTTGCATCGAGAAATTGCCTACACAAACTCCCCAGATTCCGACACTAGCGACATTCTGTTCAAGTTGATTCCGGTGCGCATTGAAGGGCAGACATCGGCAAAACCGCTGGAATTGAGTCCGTACAAGAGTAGCGGGAGTACCACCGCAGATGACCAACTGAAAACTTGGTCAACTAAATGGAGGCTTGAGGAAACGTCATCGCCACAGTAGATCCAGAGACAGTCTGGATTTTGCATATGAGATAACTTTCGGGTTTCTGTATTGGATTTTCATTTGGTCTTTCCCTACTCAGAAAGGGGAAACATAACGGAGTTAATATGTTACTGGACTATGAAGAGAAGATTGAGTTAGGAAGGAATATGAAAATTTTATGAGGAAAGGTAGGACTATGGGGACGACCCTCGATTCTCCTAAATTCCTTTTACTAGATCGAGCGCAGCAAAATTGAGCGATAATTTAGTTCATCCTGATCTATATACGGCGGTTTTGAAAGCGGTTGTTTATGCAGTATAAAATATTATAAACAATTTCATTCCCTCAGTGCTCCAAAACTCTCATAATCTTTTCCCATTATTTTACTTAATTTTCGAATGAGGAAGGGTAGATTTGCCAATTTTGCATCATGAAGGACATCGTGATTCATAACTTTGCTAGCTCATCGCATACTTGGATAAGCTTTGCAGTCGTGCCAGGTTCCTACTAATGTTAACGAATTTGGGCCAACCGGTGCGTACGGCTCAGAAACTTACATTAGCGGAATGCCCAGCGTCGTCGATCCAGTGCAGCGAGGACTTCGGCCACGCCTTGTGCACAGCCCACGCAGTCGTAGGCGGACAGACCATATCGTAACGCCCCTGAACAATAGCACCTAGACCCAGACGTTAGCCCAAAGCGTCGCGATTCTAATATCCCCAGAGAAAAAAACCTACCTGGAATGTCTTTTATCTTCTCCATATTGGCGGGCCGCAAGAGCTCGCCGTCCTCCATAAACCCCCCATTCATGAAAAGATAGTGCGCCTCAAACAGCGCGTGCGTAAGACACCACCCCTCATCATCCAGCATCGCAAGCCCCTCCACATCCGGCCTCAGCGTGCCCCCCGCCAAATCCCACCGGTTCCACTCGCGCGCCGCCGCCCGCGCCGTCCCGCGGTCCCCGGACGTGATGCGCGCATAGTACGCCGGGATCGGGTCGGCGCGCTCCTCCTCGGGCAGGAAGCCGAGGAAGCGCTCCCACTCCTGCGGGTAGAACAGCGACGCGGCGGGGACCGTCGAGCCGGCGACGACGAGCTCGGACCGCCGCACGGTGAAGACGCCGCGCAGCACGAGGGACGACACGCGCTCGGGGTGGGCCTGCGCGTAGAACAGGCCGAGGGTGCTGCCCCAGGACCCGCCGAAGACGAGGTGCCACCGCGCGACGCCGAGGTGCGCGCGCAGCCGCTCGATGTCGGCGCAGAGGTGCTGCGTCGTGTTGGCGCGCAGCTCGTTGCGCGGGCGCGACTTGCCCACGCCGCGCTGGTCGAGGAGCACGACGCGGTACACGGCGGGGTCGAAGAACTTGGCGTTGGCTGGGGATGTGTTGCCGCCCGGCCCGCCGTGGAGGAAGATCACTGCGGTTAGGTTTAGTATGCGGCGAGGCTTCGCTGTTTGTGTAATTTGTGGAGGAAGTTCATTCATACCTGGAAGCCCGTCTTTCTTTCCGTACTGCTCGTAGTATATCTCGTGGATGTCGTCGACTTTGAGATGCCCCGAGTCGTAAGCGGGCTCGTGTTGGTACCCGGTGACAGACTGCGAGGAGGCCTGTTGTGCCATCTTGCTGAGAGGAAGTGGGTCTCCTCTCGTTTCTGCTATATAAAACACACCCAAAGCCTTGTCAAAACGAGGTGAATGAAGTTGCCCGCTTAATTCCTTCTGTCATATACTGTTAAGTCGTTGGGCAGTGACTGATGTGTGGTGGGGTTGCGACATGTGCGGAGATGACCATTCAGAAAAGAGAGTGTATGCGTCGACCTTCCTAAACGGATATTATTTGCCAAAATGACTTGTCTCCTTCACTGCTGTCATATCAAATAGGCCTGGCATCATTCAGAGTATTAGCTTCCTTGAGTATGTTATCGCGGAACCGACCCAGTTTAATACTGGCGAGTAGTGTTAGAATCACTGAGGACAATATTTTATACTTCTGATTTCATAGCAAACATGGCCTTTTTGGGGGAGTTTTGAGCGAGTAAATTTAGAATCCTCTGTCCTGTGACTTCTTACGCGGCTATATAATCAACAATGATACAAGATATTGATTTTTTATTGGGTTGCAAAGTTGTGATCATCCCTGATTAGGAATTGCGGATAAACATGTCACTTTTTCGACTGGGGCTTAATTCCCTTTAAAAGCTGTCTACGATAGCATATACTCTAGAAGTTTGCCTGTACTTTGCTAATTTTCTTACGTCACGTAAAATAAAGATAAAATCGAGTTTCAGCAAACCATCGAAATGTAAAGTTCAAGCTGCACAATTTTGGTTCGACAAAGAATTAATAGACATATCAACTACAACTTATCACCACATCACTTCTACTACTCCTTACCCACCATACACCGATAAAGACAAACTACCGGCTCAGACTGGTCAAGACTGGCAAAAAGGCCTTGTTGACGTAGACATAGATCCGGCCTGGAGTAGAATTCACACGTCCGATCAGTAGGACAGTATCCCGACTTGGCCAACCATGTTTTCTTCTTTGCGCGGGTAAGTATTGTAACATGACGAGACACCAGCGAGAGAAATTTCTTAGCGTTATCTAGCAAATACCAATCCCAGAAGCGCAGGTTCCGATCAACAATAACGGCTCCCAGGCATTTCATCAAATCACTAATTCGCAAGACAAGGCTTCGATTTACCCGGCAGCCTCCCCCCCCGCAGCCCCGGCCGCAGCACCCCCTTAGCCTGCCGGACGAGATCTTGCCTTACCTCTACCTCGGCGATGCCAGGCACCCCAATGCCACCGTCATCCAGGCATGTGGCCTCACACACGTGATATCCATCGGCTGGCGGCCCCGGCTCGACCCTCCCTCAACCATCCCCCACTACTTCTACCCGCTCGAAGACGTGCCCGGCGCCAACATCGGCGACGCAGTCACCCGCGCGGCGATAGTTATCAACGAGGCCAAGGCCCGCGACGGCGGCGCCAAGATCCTAGTCCACTGTCAGATGGGCATCTCACGGTCCGCCGCCGTCGTAGCCGCGTACCTAATGCGCGAGGAGAAGATGCGCCTGGCCGAGGCCTTGCAGCTGATCCAGCGCACGAGGCCGGAGGCCCGCCCGAACCGCGGGTTTATATCCCAACTCTCCCGCATGGAGCGCCAGATCTGGGAATAGAGTAGGCACACGAACGCTAGGGGCCTATCTGACGGCCGCGGAACGGGACTGGAGTAGGTAGATGGCACACCGCCTACGACCAATCGCGGACCTACTGGCTACTCTTCGTCCTCGTTGGTGGAAATTCTACTCCCTATTGTGGGATAACGCCGAATCCTCAACACAGGCAGTGCAGGTTACTATATCGCTCCCTATGTCTCCCCCTCGGAGCTGTATGCTGATGCGAAGGGAAACCTGTCGGGTGGCGAAGCATTTGGTCTCGGTGGTATAGGTATCCTTGAACGCGGCCTGCAACTATGGCCCTAGTGCGTTCCCAAGCCTCAGCTTCTCCGGAGTTCGTGACGATTAGAGGGGGGGGAGGGGTGAACGTTCGCATGCCAGCATGTGAGTATCATGAAGTAGAAGACAGCAAGCACCACCACCTCTCTGGCATGGACTGGTTCAAAGGGCCCCCAAGAAGCTGGGGATAACCTTAGCAGTCTGCTATTGGCCCCCTCAACTCGAGGAATTTGGCTAACTCGTATAACTCGTAACCAAAAGAAATAATGGAAGAAACGGTCACACGTAGTAAAATATATCGCGCGCACCTACCACGCGCTCGGGGCTTGGCCACTGTCATTTAGAGTTTTTCACGACTTCTTGAAAATTGGAAGGAAACCATTCGATTGAATTTCAAATAAACGAGATCTAATGTGCCGCAAAGGCTCGAATACTTGTACTTTATGCGTAGCGCCACGCGCCCCTTATCTCTCACTCGACTCGCCGGGGTGGGCGACCCCGGCCTCGTTGCTGGCGTTGACCACTAAGCCGGGAGGCGTTTTGCTTGGATGGTCGACCCCTCCTTCGCTTAGGCGAACTGGCGGTAAAAGAGGCTCTTCGTTTCTGACGCCGAGGAACCCTTGGCTCAGGTGGAGGGGTGGCTTCTTCCTCGCTTTGGTCATCCGATGACTCACAATGCTCTTCATCCTCGATTTCCACTGTAACCAATTTCGGAGGATTGTTTCCGTGCTTCTTTAGCTTGTCTCTTAAGCTTTCGGATTGTTCCTTCGCAAAGTCCTGCGCATTTCTAAGCATGTCTCGACAGGCTCTGAAGGTAGCATATGATTCCCGAAGGTGCCCTGATTTGATAAGATACTGGTGGTATTTGAGTGTACCATTGTTGGCGCGGGAGGCATAATGTGCAAAAATGTCAACGCTATCGCCATTTATGGCGAATGTTATAACCTTGGCATCATGTGAAGAATCCTTTTCCCCTAGATAGTTGAGAGCTTGAGTTCTCGCGTACACAAGAGCTGCGCCAGTATAAGCGCACTGTTGATACGCCTGTCTGGTATTCTTCCTAGTTCCTTTCCATTCGCCAGCTATATGAGCCAGCACTAGGGAAAATACATTGTCGGCGTAGAGCAGAGCACCGCTGACCGCCTCAACCGGGAATGGCATGAACTCATCGGGAATCAGCCCTTCAGCGAAGTCGGGTTGTGGTGCGGAGCAGTTGAGATTGAAGCCAACGTTTTCTGGAAAGCATGTAAATTGCTGGGAGATGGCGCTAATATACGGGTCGTCCTCACTGAGGTCATCGCTCCCATACTCCTTCAACAGCATCCAAATGGTGCTCGTCATTAATGTAGATTCATTTGTGGCTCTCTTGCTCTTTTTGCTAAAGCGCACAAAGTCCGACTCCGTAGCCGAGTCCGAGCTGCGAGGTCGCAGAAGCATGGCACGTAGATCTTCGAGGTTCGTCGGAGGCTGAGTGCTCTCAACGACTACACCATTAGATCGTATCCTCACTGCAAAGCCGGACGCCGTCGAGGACGTCTTTGTAGTCGTGGTCTTCTCTGTAGGCGAGGCGCTGTCGTCCTTAGCCTTTGTTCCAGCCATGGCATTGAAATGAGCCAGGTTTTCCCGCGTTAAGCGCACTCGCTTGGGTTGTCGCTCGTTGCTCGCGGTCTCGCCGTCGACAGGAGACTGTCGCTTCCGTAGCCGCGTTATCGGAGGGATGGATGCACGTCCAGAAGGCGGTTTCCGTAAGGATGTGTTCTGTACCGGATCTGCAGTCGAAGGAGTCGGGTCTTCGCGTCTTTGCGATTGTCGTGTGCGTCGTGTGCGTCGCGTGTCTTGAGAGGGCGCACCCGCCGTCTTCCCATTCAATGCGTTAGGTGCCTTTGGCGGGATCCCGCGAGTCGATGTCCCAGAAGCTTTGGCGTTCATGGCGATGGCGTGGTAGTGCTTCCATATTGTTCTGACTGGGCCAGTGCACTGTGCGTAGGAGTAACGAGAGGCAGCAAGCGGTGAGACGACTTCTGATGTAAAGGGTGAAGTGAAGTAGGTTGATTCAGCCCCGAGGGAGGCTCACGTGTCCGCTGACCCAATCATTTGTACTCGCTGTTACCAGCCCAAACAGGGTGCGACAGTGCCTACTTAGGCAGTAGCGTCTCCACTAATCAAATAGTTCCGGCGGTCCAGCCACAGCGGCTAGTAGCTACCTCTTAACACGCCAATGGTTTGAGGAGGGTGTCACGGTCATGCAATCAGCCTTGGAAGCCCATTGGGCTGGAAGGAACAATAGCCACCGTAGAGTCAAACGGAGGCCAAATAGGAAACCCTATATTTATATCCGGGGTACCTTAGGTACTTAATCTATTAAGCAGCCGCTTGGCTGGATAGTTGGTATACTATTAGGTACTTAATCTTAGCCTGATGATATAAACAACACATCTACATGGAATACTGCTCTTCCTAAGGCAACACGATGAAGGCTATACTTATATGGCGCTATATACTCATCTTTTATTGTTAAGGATGCGCCGAATGAAATGCTTGATAACTTTTTGGTAATAGCGTACTCTTCCTGGTTAACAACAACTTGGTTCGAGGTAAGGAAGGACATAGACCCTCCCTGATGGACCGCCAATTGCATTTTTACCAAGATTTTTATTTGCAGATGTGAGAATATAAGTCGTATTACGCTAAAGCTAAAACACTATCTCTACAATAAAATAAAATAAAAAAGGGTGATAAAATAATTTAGTTAGCTCATTCAAGTATATTATAGTTAGGCTAAAGATAGCACCAGCGCCTAGATAGCGGTCAGCAAGTAGTACTTACTTGATGTGCTGTATATCCCTTTGTCTTCCTTTGATATCTCTAAGATACATAGCCTACAACTTTATAGATATCGACATAACTCTGTGCGATTTATGAGTTAGAAGACACTTGTGCGGGGGGTTGATCTTGATGGCGAAATCTATAGCTGCATAATGCACAATCGTAGGCAGTAGTCGGTATGTAAAGATGCGCTTAAGATGCGCAAGCAAGTTAGAAAAAGACTGTACACCAAGTTCATAGACATCGCCTCCGTTCAGCCGTCTGTAAGCTGCGCACTTAGAGCATTCTTACATCCGGGCCGTCAATTTTTGCTGTGTACCCAAATCGAAGTCGGCACGTCAGGGCTCACAACCACTTATCGTATTGCCACCCCGCACAACCAACCTCACTCGCGCATACAGCCACACAATCTAAGTCTAACCCCGTCCCCAAGGACCAAGCGCGCACCTACGCTCCTCGTTCTTGATTCCAGGTCCCACTAACCCCCAAGCCGTCTTCAGCCGACCCCAGTATGTCGTCCCACGTGCCATCCAGGATCTCATCGTACATGACCGACGCCGACCTGCGTAGCACGCCATTCGGGCGACGCAGCGCATCGAACATTGGCTTCGTCAACCTCGCTGCGGTGTTCGTTCTACCACTCGAGTATCTGCTCGAAGTCGACGCACTTGGGCGTACTTTCGAAGACCGGGAACGGCGGCTCGCACCTCTGGTACCACCCGAAGTTGACGAACTCGACGCCGGGCTGCCACCTAAGCCAATGGGCCAGCGTCTGCTCGCAATAGGCTCATTAAGACGAGATATAGTAGAGCCTTTGCGTGTAGTTGAAGGCAAAGTATTGTATTGTTGATGGTTCGTTAAAATCGTGGCATGGCGTAAGTATTCACTGTATACAACAATTCTCTTTAGGCCCTCCCGGCTGAGTTTTAGCACTTACCTCGTCTTCAAGTAGACAGCCATACTGGTGGATAGTCCTGGGTGCCTGAATAAAACCGGTATGTGAGTCTCTCGGTTATACATTTGTTGATATCGGAGGATAATACCTGTGTGTGTTGGTTTCTGCAAGCTTTCTTCCATCTATGCAAAAGCATAGTCGTAATTTCAGTTTGGCTGTATAGGGTTACTATTAGATTCACGTTCTGATGCTACAGCATCTAGAATATAATCTTATAGATCTATAGTGTGTTCTCTGGCTCTGGTATTTACTGTGGCCTTTTTGTGACTATCTCTGGCTAAGCTAAGCTGCAGAAATTCCTAAATCAAGAGTTTGCATACAAATGTTCAAGTGCTGGTATGGGAACATCCAAGGCTAGAGGTTCTGGCATACGAAAATAGAGTCTCCTATACCACGTTCGATCTACTATGTTAGAAATAATCACTGCACCCAAAGATGAACTTAATATTCCAATTTTTATTACAATATTTGTGACAAGATAGTTACTAAGTAAACTGGGCTTCTTACCTTGCCAAGACCTACCCCTTCATTAGGGCCAACTACCCTGACTAGACCTACCCTGTAGCCTTTACTTACTTGCCCTGACTTGAAGATATCGATCAGTCACGTGCGGAGAAATCCAGGCTTGTACATGGCCTCCATATCGGCATAAGCAGAGCACACGATGTCTGCAAGCGTCGCGACTAGCGCCGCATCGGAGGCTACCGAGATGGGCGGGGGAGGTGGCCGAGCTGCAGCAGCGGTACCCTCATTGGGCGCCGGAGTCAGCGTCAAGGCTGGGATTACCTACAGTTGGGGTTAGATTCGACGTAGATTGATGAACTGAAAATTTGGGGGTAAGGTGTAGGTTCGCAGTGCAGATGTGTCGATACCCTCCTTTGCATGTTTCATGAACTATCGCCGCGCTCCTACATAGTAACTCCAGTCTCTTGAATTAACGCAAGGGCGCAAAACGTGTTTGGCATGTGATATAAGAACGACATATTTGAAATAACCCCTTCTTCTCATCTGTGTAGCACACCTGTTTATTATACCTATCGTGCAACGTGAGTTAATACCTCCAAAATCCGAATTAGCACGGCGAATGCATATGGCGTAATCAGTCTATGTTCTGTATTTTCTTTCTTCGATGTAATCTGTTAATAGAAGATATCCTCAACCGTGTAGGTAACTGTCCGTGGCTTGATTAACGACTCGGGTATTCCCTGAACTTTCGCTCTGCATCCTCAAACCGCAGCTTAATCCTGTTAAAAGTATGGGGCGGCTCGGGTATCTCGTTCGTGTATATAAGCAGGATAGCACATTCATATACCATTTATTTAACCAAAACCGAGTTCCACCTGCACCCTCCAAGTCTTGAAACCCGAATATTTTGCTAACGTCTTATCATATGGTCGTGGATACTTGATTTCGAAGTGGAGTATCACTATTAAAATACATAATCTGTAAGGACGCGTAGTGGACCGCTACTAAGCCGAAGACGCAGGCTATTCATCTAGTTTAGTCTAGACTCAAATCGGTATAAAATTACTTCGGAAACAAAGAGTAAACATGAAAAATGTAAAGTAAAAAGTGTTAAAGAAATATAGATCTCGTCTTGCAAAAAGAGCAAAAACATACAACACCAGGGATTCGCTGGTCGTCACCGACCCAACTACTGATCTGGCGGTAACTGGCTTAGCTATGGGGGAGCGGACGGGACCCCGCGTTCTCCAGATCCTATGGTCGTATGTGAAAGAACAATGCGTTTGTACGGACTATAACTATACTCTGCAGTTCCTATGCGGTGTCCAGCCGAGATAGTGTTAATTGGTTTATTGTCTCGCGGGTCCGTCCTGTGGTTTACTAACCTGGAGTGTACCAATTGTCAGGCCTTCGAGCCGTAGTTTCTGCCACTGTAGGTGTGATATCCGGCAGACCAGGGATGCAAGAAACCTTACCTGTATGACACGCAGTCCCTTTGGTGAATTTGGACTTGGCGTACCTGTACCAATACTGCCTGTGTAAGCTCGAGGGAATATGCTGTTCTCAGCGGCACCAAAGTTGGAATCGTCAATAAGGAAATTCTTGATGTTTTGGACACCCATGCTAGTCCAACTACAGTCGTTGGCATTGTATATCAAGTCGATCTGGGTATTGGGGGTGGGGCCATACTAATTAGACAACCATTAGTATCAGTTCTTAGAGTCTAAAGCTGGGCCTGCTAAGATGCTTTAACAGATCAAGTACAGGTTGGAGCATATTGGTGAGGTAATTCTATAGAGCTACTTGATCGTTGATATAGATTGTTCCCGTGCTAGTCTCTTGCTGTATATGAGCAACTATAAAACTCAGTAGTAGGAATAGGGCAATAAATCCGTTTTCAAGTAGAGCCCGTGTCATATTGGCCAGGTGAGTAGAGCTTCAGGCATATAACTCTGTCAACATGGAGTTCGACTGTACTAACTGTTCTCCGGAATCAGGTTCCTTGGGCCACTGCATACTCGAGCTGGTATCACCAATACATCGACTTCCCCATCCAAGCTCTGACAGCAGCCATTCTTCTCCAGGAGTACACGATCACAGATAGAGGCACGATTCTATCCTTGAGTGCCGAGATGGCCAACCGAACTGTCATCTATAAGGCCGGTAGCGATGATGCCGACGATCCGCTGCTGAACCCGGCCCATCTGCTCGTCGGTGCAAAGGCCCCCAGCCCAGAGCGCGCCGTCGCCTTCGACGAGTGGGTCATCAGTGACCGAGGGCAGTCAGTCATTGCGGGCTTTGAGAAATACGGCCAGAAGTTGTACAGCCCCGCCCCCAGCGCCTCGTCGGTCTTAGAATTAAAGCGCCGCTTCTTCAGGACGCCCCTAAAAACCCTTTCTTACGCTAAGCTTAACTAGATGGCTTGTACCACAGGGTTCTAATCTACCTGTGCCGATTTTTGGAGGCATGATTCTCTGTTGGGCCCCGGGTGCTGACTGTATCATGAATGATGTATATAAATAAATAATTAGAACATAAAAAGGGAATAGCTATACGTTTTCACTCAAGCAGGGAATATCCTATGCGCGCTAGAAGTTGACAAGCCGACTGTAGGAAGCTGTAGGACTACGCCCGCTGATGTTCAGAAGTTTTGATCTGAAGCTCACCTGGACTGGCCACATTTCATAGTTAGACTGAACCCCCTTCCACTGAGTTGGGAACGATCGTCAAATTCAATAGAGAAGGCGGTTCAATTCAGCTATAAAAGGTGGCTAGTCTGGGTACGCTTAGAAATCCGTAATAGTGATCGTCATTCGATAATACTCTGTACGAGACCGGGCTCCGGGATGCGGCACACCTATAAGCTGTCAGCCACTTACATCATACTCATCTATTCGATGATGCTTATCTTCAATTTCTGTCCAGTAATCTCTAGTCTACTACTTACTTTTATATTATCTTTGCACTATAACTATCTAGGTATACCGTATCTGCAGGCTTCTTTCTGTATGGGCTTCTATATTGCTTTTTTTATGCTGTTAGTAACACCGTATTTCACGGACCCCCAAAGTCCGTGCTGTGTTGTGTACAGGTAGTGCTGTGGTATAATTTAGTATGGTCAAAGCCCCTACTTTTCTCCAAAATAACCATTTCAAGGCATTTGGCTTAAGAAAATTAAACATTGATTTCCCACAGCTACTAAATATGGCGAATTCGAGCGCAGACTATCTGGAGAACATCTTCACTAAGGGGATTGTCAGTGAGGGGTCTCTCGACAAGGGTCATGCCTTTTGGCGTGCGTACATTGCAAGTCGCCCCTCGCCGCCCGAGAGCTTCCTACAACTTATATTTAATTATCATAAAGAGAACGGCGACTCACGTACTGCTGTCGCCCATGATGTTGGAACAGGTCCAGGGAACATCGCCCAGCGGCTGCTGCCGTATTTTGACTACGTAGTGGGTTCTGACATGAACGAAGACGCGCTCAACATGGCGCGCGTTCTGATTCCCCCGGATGACCTGAAGCGTATGGTATTCGTGGGCTGCTCAGCAGAGGATCTAGCGGGAGCGTCATTTCCCAAACATGCTGGGCCGGGCGAGACGGATCTACTCGTTGTCAGCGAGTGCATGCCGCTTCTTGATGCATCGAAAGCCCTGCGAGCATTCCATACCATGGTGCGACCGGGCGGCACTCTGGCTATCTACTTCTACGGGCGACCAATATTTGTCGGCGAAAATGCCGAAACATACAACGCGATGTACAGCCGGATCGCGGACAGCGCCCTTCAATGCATGCATCCTCTGAAGGGCACGCCTAGCTTCCCGGCCTACTTCCGGTCTGCGACAACGCTCCACAGCTGGCTTGACAACATTGAAATTCCGAGAGATTTATGGGAGAATGTCGAACGGCGGAAGTGGAACAACGATCATCCCCTCTCCTTTTGTGGAAAGGCTGGCTATGGCTTTGAGTTCGAGCCAGTCGACCGTACCCACCCCGGGGAAACGAGGAATGACATAATTGATCCTGAGTTTTGGTCGGAAGACATGAATGCGAACCGTCTTGCGGTGTATCTTGCCTCGGTATTTCCGGGCTATCGGGGCTATCAGGGTTCTGATGATAGGGTGACTAAGGTAGATGAGATGCTCGGGCAGCTGCAAGTGATGATGGGCGGCAGTGATTCGAAGGCTAGGGTAACATATCCTGTGACTCTAATTTTGGCTACAAAGAGGTTCATTTAAGCCACCATTTCCAAACGCAATGGGGAATGATGATAAGATAACAGACGTAGCAAGCTACATGTATTATGATGCCCCAGGGCTTCTCGGTGCATACCTTTGACTTGATATTGAATGTTTGAAATTTAGAAGTTATTGTCATGACACGCCCATGATGAATACTGCTGGGAAAATTAACAGTGACACAATGCTAACAACTTTAACTGTTGATATTTGTATAGGACTATTTACTTAGTCTCCGGCCTCTCCTAGACGTAGTCTCATGGTATGAATTTTAGACTACACATTACGCGGTCCACTTCAAATGTATACTCGATTATTATGGTGATCTGTCTTCTTGGGCCATTTAGACATAAATACAGTAGTATATAAGTTGAATGAAATGTTTGATAAACTAGACGTTCGGCGTTGGTGTGTCTCTCTAAAATCTACTACTGCTGGGAATTTAAAACTTGTCGCCTGCTAGCTATGACAGTAGTAAAGCTTTGACTAGGCTTAATCTCGAATTGCATTTGTAACGCAGGAGTTACAGATTTTTTTTAAGATCTGGAGATAATTCTCTCTAATGTTGTAATTTCCAGCAAGGGGTTTAATTATAAGATAGCTCCTTGGTTTAAATTCCGGCGCGACACCAATAACTCACTTAGAAATTCCACCGCGCTGAAATATTAGCTACTATTTTGCGACGAAAGTCTCCTTGCATTGCATCCATTTTCTTAGAGACCATTACCGAAACGACTACAAAGACCCCATTAACAGTAAGGATAACTCAAGTCAACTTGAGTTGAGCCAATAGGTAAAGTAGGTATTGAGACGGTGTGGGTAACCTGACCACATGGGGGTTAGATTGATTAGGTCATCAAGGCTTAGTTTTTCTTTTCTTTATTTAAGATAGTTAGCCCATGCCAGTCAGAGATAGTTGGCACGCCTCTCACGCGGCCCCCTTCGGGGGTCCGCTACACCCGAATATACGTTTGCGTCACTTATTTACTATTTTTCTAAGCCTCAAATCTCTAGAAGTGATCTATATGACTGTGGTCGGTCCTCTAGAGTGCGCAGTGTGTGTGTGTGTTACATACTTCGTTTCAGTATTTCGCAAGGTGTTTGACGACTTGGCTTTTCGCTTCTGCAAGCAACCCGCCGAATGTTCTTCCGAGTGCTCTTCCACTCAGATACGTGCTATTACCTGGCTATTAGAGCGTAACGGGAAAATACCGGGGTTTATTAAATCTAAAGATGAATCCTTCATTGGGTACAACGTTGAAAATGCATTCTAGATCCTCTTCACTGATAGCCCAGCCGTTACTAACTGGCTCCTAGATAAGGCCCCAGGGGGCACTTTATGCAGCTGTAACTTTGAATAAACTCTATTTTTAGAGTTATATGGTATATACGAGCCACATGAACTGTGGATGTAGGAAGCATGGTCTTGTGCACCCAAGAAGTGGCAGTCCCGAATCAAATAATAAAAAAAACCAGAGGCTGAATAGAAAACTATCTTCTTTCTAATAGCTAATAAATAGAAAAATGAGAAAACTGGCGTCCTGATGATCTAATCAACACAACCCCCTGCAGCAGTGTCGCACACACTGTCTCAATATATTTTCACAGTAATATACCTAGATCTGCGCAGTTACCAGTTACGATAGGAAGATGTGGAGCCACGTGACAAGGAGATAGGTACTCATCTTAGGTAGTGCTTCTACTACTAATTACATCTACTACTTTCATTTTCTAGCTAGTACGTCATCCAGATAAGTCCTTTTACTTTAGTATTTAGCTCAGATTGCACTTATCCATCTTATTTTTCCTGATGCGCATAGTTGTGAGTTTTTAAAGGCTAGCAAAATTGGCCTCCGTACTAAGTGTTTCAAAATTGTTGACAACTTCCATTAGTTGCACTACAACTCGAGAAATAATAGCTTCTGATTTACATTCTGCGTTCCAATTAGAAAATCGTGCTGACAGGTACCGGGAATATCTGTGGGTAAACTTTACGTTGATATATGTCTCTTCTGGGCAGACAATTGCGAAAGTTCTCCAAGAGTTGTCTAGGCCCGTCAAGAGAGCGCATTTGAGACAATCCCCGGATGTCAACATAAGTGGCAGCCAACAACCGCAGGCCGCAATCATGGCCGTAGCTTTATCTCCCCGGAATATCGCGACTTCGGCATCTCGATATTTAAGAATTGTATATGCCTCGGTCGTTGGTGAACCACTCGGTAAAACTTCTTGTATGGTCTCATCAAGCTCGTCACTGGTATCCGAAAATTTCCCGCATCTGGATGGGTCACACCTGGCGAGCCCGGTAGAGCGGGTTATATTCTGAACAATTCGCGCGGGGCCAAACCATTCCAGGACTCCCGTGTCATCCTTCATATTTGCTGAAAACCCAACCTCAAGTACTGGGACGAAAGTGCCCCCGAGATATTCTCGCAGAGCCAGCTGCAAAGGCTTTGTGCTACACTGTTCTACAAGCGCCCTGGTCCTTTCTGGAACACATATCGTGGGTCGAGCTTGGTTTCGCTTCGCGGTGTTCAAATCCTTGAAAGGATCAAATCCAAAATCGTAAATTGCTTCATACAGGGTACCCTTGTGTTCTATGCATCCCGGGATAACCTGGACACGTGCCGCGATGTGGGATTGCCGAGAAAAGTCGATGAGGATTCGATAGTAGGCGCAAATGCCATGAGAAGTCACAGCAGAAGTGTACTGTCTAATGTCGGTTTCCCGCTGCTCACCAGAAAATAGTATAGCAGCTATGGTAAGAGGGGAAAATTCTATAGCATACTTATCACCTCTGGGGTTGCGGTCCATGATCCTCTCAACAAAGTATTCTGACTGCACGTTGTTGTGAGTGTGCGCTTTCTGGCGCTGACGTTGATGTCGTAATTTTTGTTGGTTATAGAACCATTCAACTCCCGCTCGTTTGGGGTAAAGCGTAGGGTCAGGAAGGTCAGTACCCGAGAGCACTCGGATGAGCCTGATGATGGTTGTAGTAAGGGCTGTGAGGCAATACCACTCTTTGGACTTGTCAGAGATTGGAAGTATGTTGGTGTAGCCCTTAGGATTTGGCTTTCCGGTCATCGAACACGTCTTGCAGTTACAAGAACTGGAGATTTGTGAGAGGGCTCTCTCGAATTCTAGTATAGCCTCTGCGTACGACAGTCGAGACTGCTGCCAAATATAGGACTCGTTTTTTTGAAAGAGCTTTTGGAGTTCTGGAAATCGCTCTGTCGCAAAATGAATGTAACCAGCGCCAAAACTTGACTCGAAGTACCCCTGACAGTCAAGGCGCCACTCGTGAGTGACTCCTGTATCACCTCCCATAAGCCCTTGAAATATGCTGGCAGCGCATCCTATAGCTGAGGCAAAGTGTATATGGAGCGGACCAACGAGTTGCTTGAAACTGTCCGGGAATGTTTTCGAAAGTAGCCGATCCCAACGACATCTTCCACTGCAAATGATATCAGGATTACTGACTATGTTATCTTTTACCACACCGGATATCTGGGGTAGATAAACTATCCGGGCCTTTGCGAGACTTAGGCCGATATCTTTAGGTTGATCTTCGGAGTAAATAACAACCACTCTGGGCTGCGTGCTAACATTCGGGCTTGAGGGGTAAACTTGCTTTAGAGAATCTCCCTCTTTCTTGTAGACACTCATTGAGAGGTCGAGCAGATAGCGGCCGACAACAGCGAGATTCAAGGCATCTGAACAGCCTACAAAAACCACCTGTCGAGTACTTGCGTCGTCCATAGACAATTCGAGGAGTTCGTACAGTGCTTCGGCTATAGTGTACGGAGACGCAATCATACGCGAGGTAGGGTCCCTTCTCTTTTTTCCTCTAACCTGTATCCCTCCAGTAATGCAGCCATGCTCATCTAGGGACATTGCCTCTTCGACTTCGGTTGCAAAACTAGAAGCTGACATCATTCCAGCAAAGTGCTTTACTACTGAGCTCATTCGGGGGTGAGCGGGAAGCTTGATGTGCTCCACAAAAGGATTTCCTTGATTTCTCCCTCTGAATAATTCCAGCAGATATAAATAAATTTGGGCAACCGTGTTGGGAGTGTATGTTTCAACAAGGCAAGCTGTGAGAGCTGCGAAGCGAGTACCTTCATCCAGCGCCAGAATATCCCAAAGAGGACCAACCGAGTTAAACCCAAAGAGTAAAGACTTAGACCAGGAGGAAACCGACACTAACTTGTCCTTGGCTTCGTAAAACCGATTTCGACCTTGCACAGACCAGTTCAGTCTCGAACCTATCTTCAGACAACATGTTAAGGCGTGAGAATCGATACCACTTCCTCCAAGGCTTCCCAAGAGCCGCTGGGTGAACGTGTAGACCAAAGCAGCACCATTGGTAACCTCGAGGGTTGTTTGGAATGCGGAATTAGTTCCAGTTATGGATACGGTTTGTCCAGGCTGGTCAGGGGGTTCGCTGGGGGAGGCTATCGGCACCATGCTTTCGAGACAAACGGTAACGAGACAGCGGAGTATCAAGGCTATGATTTCGAGACGAATAACGAGGTAGGGGCAAGATTAACAGGGGTAGAAAGGTAGAAGCATTAACGTGATGGTTCGGGGCCGAGCGATAACTAAGCAAAGGCAGGTCAATGTCTAGTAGCTTTTTAGGGCGGGAAGAGGCAGGAGAAAGTGGAATTCTCATGCTAACCTTTTAGAGTTGTTGGCGAAAGGGGGAAAGCAAAGTGAATGTCGACTCGCATTTGTTTTCTTTAAAGGGGGGAAGCAAAGACTGAAGTAATTAGGCAGGGCTATATTCTGGGGGTTGTGGCCGTAAATAAGTTAGCTCAATGCTGTAGGGGTTTCACTACAGCCTCCAGAGCCATCTCACACCCTTGTCTACTGGTAAGGTTGATTTCGAGAGGGCATTTTTGGAGAGGGTAGGAGGGCACAGGAGGGCGGGGGTAGGTTAAAACGGGAGGAGGGGTGAATCATGCTTCGGTTGATTTAAGGGTGCGCCCCAGGCAGCTAATTTTGTTAACAATAAATGGACGTCGGGATTTAATCAATATTATCTTGCGTAGTTCCCTCTTCAGCTATTTGAACAAGTTACGCTTAACTCTGATAGACTTTCCCTACTTTCTACAGTCTAGATCATTCAAAGTATAAATATGGCGAGGTGAGCTAGGTACACAGTGATTAAAGGAGAACATTGCTGCATAGCCACCTATAATGCACAAGTAAGCAGGCTATCTAGCCGCAAGCCAGCCAACCCAACCAATTCAAACTGCGGCGGCATTTTTGCTCGTACATGCGACGGGTTGCAGGGAGAAAAGGACCGCTAGTCTACCAGCCATCAATCAATATCTATTTGCTTCTTCACTTTTGCTCGATCCGCTCTCAAGTTTATACACCATTTATCGCCTAGGCCGGCAGCAACTTTTTTCTGTCAATATAAGCTTCTATCATAGACAGTGTATAGCAAACTAGCAGCCCGGTGTATATATCTATCCTGGTACACAACCTTACCTAAGGGTAGGAATCTTGGTTGACAATTAAATTAAGCTTTATAAGGCCTGCATACTAAGCCTCGCTAGGGCTGTCTGCCTAGAATATTTATTGATGGCTGGGTGGCTAATCCTACCCCTCTTTGTACAGCTATTCCCCTCCGATCGATTTTTTGATAGTTATCTCGTCAGACCTTTCCCAGGCAGACTATCTAACATCTGTACCTTTACCACCCCGACATTTTACTTCCTAGCCCCGGGATCTACTGGAAGGCTAGATATGTAGTAACTCTGATGATCATGGGTTTTATGTAGTTCTAATTTAACCCTACCTAGTACCAGTTCACCTTCAGCATTTTAATCCACTGAACTAGCCGCCCAATCACCTGACCTATCCCTTTAAGCGCCCATTCGACAGAGTGACTTAAAAGTGGGTTGGCGGGCCCGAGCGTTATTTGCATACACCTATGATTTTATACTCTTATTGGATTTAGTTTTTATGTTACTGTGCCAAATAGGCACTTAAAGGGATAAGTCACACATTCAAGCACCTGCTATTTATAAACCTAACTTAGCCAAAGCCCCACAGCTTAAATGGATTTTTTCCTTTTTTTATCTCATCAGAATAAAATAAAATTTAATGATATAATTATTATTGTATGGCCATGGACAGGGGTTTTCTATCTACCCACCTGACCTTAGGTACCCCGAGCCTCCAGATACACGCCTGTGGCTTATATCGGAGAGGCGCATATTGATTATATTAAAACGGTGCGGGCGGCACGACCACATGAAAGATAGGGCTCAGTGTTTCTTTTTTCTATTAAAGTTAGATAGTCGGAGTTACAGCAATACGATATGAATCACGTAATTCAATGGTATCTAGCCGGGAGGCGCGAGGCTAACATTTGCTTTTATCTGTAGGAACGTGCCGCATAGTAATTTGTCCAAGAGATGAAGCCCACCTTCTTACTTGTTGTCGTAAGTACCACGCGCGTGAATTCACTTAGTTAGCCAACACGACTAATGCTCCCCAGTGCGACTCGCCCTTCGTTTTCGGACCCCTGCTTCACCATCTAGAGTCCCTAGCATCCCCAAGCAAACGGATCCGCACCATCATGAGCGGCGCCGCCAAGCACGCGCTCCTCATCACCAGCGACCACCTCTTCGTCCACGTGCGGCACTTCTCCCTGGGGCATGCGCTAGCTGTGGCGCGGCCCGAAACTGGCGGCAAGCGCTTCTTCTTGGTTGTGGGCAAGTTCTTCAATGAGGAGATCGCCGAGATCATCGGCGGGAACTTCCCGCACCTGCGAGATAGCCTGCCGTCGGGCGACGCCCTGTTGCCGTGGAATTACCCCACGGGGGGCTCGTATGGTTTCGATAATTCGGGGAGCAGGCGGGAGTTGGGGATGACATACCGGTCGCTCAGGGGCTGCATAGTGGACGCTGTGAGGCGCTTGGAGCACTTTGACTTTTGATGGGGAGTAGTTAGTAAATGATCGACATGGACCGTTCATTAGACATAGGACCTATCCACTCGGCGAGACGAATACTAACAATTATAATCGTATATCTGTAGACGATTGTTGAATCAACTATCAAGGTAGACACTACAAATAACTCCCGACGACGAAGTAGGAAAGCAAAATCAGCCAAAATCAGCTTGTAGATATTCATAGTTAAGGCTCCCAATTTAGAGAAGAGGAAGCAACTTGTTAATATAGGGACATGTCCACCAGATAACCCTACGCAATCTTATAGACGAGCTTCTCAGCCCGAACCTTGCCCTGCTTCTGCAACTCAAAGCCGCGAGCGATATCCTCAAGCCCGCCCAGCTCCCTGGGCGGATTCGGCTTAATCTGGCCAGACGCGAGCAGACCCGGCAGGGCAGCGACGTACTTCTCCCAAAAGGCGCGGTCAACAGGCGTCTCGCCGCCCCAGTTCTCAAAGCCGTCGTCGCCAAGATCAATCGGGCGCCCAAAGACCGTGTACACAATCGTCGACTCGACCCTGACCTTCTCGAGCCCGGCGGGCAGCTCAGCGGCCTTCCGCGGCAGTATGCACACCACGTGTCCGCCCCGCGCCGACGAGACGGCCCGCGCGACGGCGGCCGTCGTCTCCTTCTCCGACACGGCGTCGAGCGCGTGCCGCAGCCCGTCGCGCGTCAGCTCGCGCACCTTCTCCGGCCACACGGGATCTCTGTAATCCACCACCTCGTCCGCGCCCAGCGCCGCGAGCAGCGCGTGGTTCTGCGCCGACGCGGTGGCGATGACGCGCAGGCCCGCGAGCTTGGCGAGCTGCACCGCGTACAGGCCGACGGAGCTCGCGCCGCCGTTGACGAGCACCGGGGCCGGCTCCGCAGCGGGACTCCCCGGCTCGGGCAGGCCGAGGCGCTGGAACAGCGCCTGCGCGGCGGTCGCGAAGGCGAGGCTGACGGTCGCCGCGTCCGGTAGCGGCACGGCGTCCGGCACGGCCCAGACTAGCGAGGCCGGCGAGACGAGGTACTCGGCGTAGGCGCCGCGGATGGGGTCGGCCATGGTGCCGTAGACGAAGCCTGCGACGCGCTGGCCGGCGCGCCACGAGGTGCCGTTGGCGTCCGCGACGGTGCCTGCAAAGTCGCAGCCCGCGATGCGTCCCGGCGGCCGGAAGGGCACGGCCTTCCAGTCGGTGGGATTCTGCGCCGCGTAGTGCACGCGTACGAGGATCTCGCCCTCCGATGG
This sequence comes from Hypoxylon argillaceum, assembly GCA_022495175.1. NCBI lineage: Eukaryota > Fungi > Ascomycota > Sordariomycetes > Xylariales > Hypoxylaceae > Hypoxylon > Hypoxylon argillaceum. The sequence continues at coordinate 7,351 of MU378214.1, read as the reverse complement.
GATCGGCTTGGGGATTTCCTGCACGGCGGCCGTGCCGCCCTCGACAGTGACGAAGGCCTTCATCTTGTGCAGATGGCCGGCTGGTTAGCGATGTGGCGTTTTGGAGCTTTGCTAAAGTCCCTAGTGTAGTGCTCGATGACAGAAGAATGCAGAGCCCATTAAAATTGAATTTCACGATCTCAAAGCAGCACTAGCGAAGCGGTGAATATACAGGGGTTTATATATCATCGTGGGATAGGATGCGTTTCAAGCACCTAGTTTCTCCCACGTTATTGCTTAGAAATAACTTGTGCATGTTGCGTTGCATCATCTCACCTCATCAACCCGTGAACTGTCTATTGTCGACGTAACCATGGTCGTGAGCTCAACCTGCTTCCTTGAGCAACGCTTGAAATGTTTTAGTGTGTTTCCCAAACGCCGATAACGCCGAAAAGGACAGCCTAAGAAACAAGGGTTCGGCAATCCCTTTAGAGACCCCCTTAGCGCCGCTACATGAATAGTGGAATAGCGGGGCATCCTGCATATATAAGATATACCAATAAAACAATTACCCGAGCCAAATACTGTGATTTCATTGGACTATCTTGCAGTATCTAGCTATGCGAGAATCCCCGCTATCCCACTATTCATGTAGCGGCGCTGAGGGGGTCTCTAAAGGGACAACCGGAATCAATGTGTAAAAAGGAGTAAAGTTTCAATCTTTAATTCATGAATCGCTCGCTACCACTCTAGTCTATCATCGCAAATCAAACCGACGTCGAATCGTTCGTTGCCCCTCCAGACCTTGGCACCGGAATTGCACGCCGCCACAATGCTCCGGAGATCGCTGATCATCCCACCTGGTCCACTGCCGAATACCTTTGTCGGTCCTCTCACAGTGCTTTCCACGAACTCGCCCACTAAACTCTTGAGATCCGGATGTTGATTCAATCCTCTACTACCGAGTTTCTGAATGTCTAACGATATGGGAGTCTGGATCCCATTGATTGACGTCGATGGGCAGGAAGGAGAACCGCATGCCTCCTTCACGTTAACAACTTGTTCCTCAAGCTTCTCGTCTTGTAGCGAAGCAGTGCTGCTGTTAGACTCCCTCGTGACGTATATATTTACCTCGATCCCGTGGGACGCGACGGCGTTGTTTATAGCAATGATCTCCTGCTCTACCCAGCACATATCCGCTTTTCTTCGAACAGCCCATATCAGCTGGATTTTGCGTTCCCTTACGGCGGGTTTCTGGAGCAGATCGAGAATAACAGGCAGTACATAAGTAATACCAGTGCCGCCTGCCACACACAATAGATTATCTTCGGGCATCAGTGCTTCAGCAATCGACTCTCCGTAAGGTCCAGTCAGTATTACTGGTGTTGTTGCGCTGGGAGATTGGGCCAGCTTCCTCAAAGCTAGATCTGTCATCTTCTTGGTTTCCCCCTTCTTCGCTCTAAGTATATATGAATGCGTAACAGACCCGTTGCGCGTCTGGGGCAGGCTCAGTGGCGTAAAAGGGTGTGACTGCCAGATGCTACTTTCTGCGAAGCACAGGTAGAAGTGCTGACCGATTTTCCAGGGCTCGTGAGGTTGTGTGAAGTCCATGCGTACGACATCGCCATGTTCGGCATCTTCAAAGTGCGTCAGTGATGCTGGCGCCGCGCGGAAGCCCATCGAACCATCTGGGAGATACTGATAATGGATCAGAGCTGTGCGCAAGAGCCGGGCGCCGCGATCCAAAAGCCAGATGAGTAGAGATGGGAGCAGAAAACACTGGAGTTTTTCCCAGTGACCCCAGCAAGCTCCGACATAGAGCATAGCTAAAACGTAATGTGCCTTTCGGAAGAACTCATACCCTGTGAAGCGAATGGCCCACCGTGTGCTCAGCACGAAAAGCAGCAGGAGCAAGATCATTGCAACTACTCCCCATATCATGTAGGTCTGCGTAATCCATTCGATAGCCGTCGTCGGTTGTGGTTGATATAGCCGTACTTCGATGATTGTCCACCCAATGGTGTGTACGGAGCCTTGGATGAAGATGATATAGCCAAGCCACCGATGCAGAAAATTGAAGCTCTGGTAGGGAACCCCCGTTAGTAAAGAGAGGATCGATTCTCTACTCGCTAGGAAAATTGACAGCGGTGTCAAGGCGTAGGCTAAAATTCCGATGCGATCTACAAACGGGCCCAGACTGCTTCTTGTGTTGTATAACCCCGGACTATTTTTAACCGGTGTAATCCAGATTTGATAGGTGATGCCCGCGAAGCTCCATATTAGCAGATAGCTTGCCAACACAGCCAGAATAAGAACCTGAAGCCGAGTTGTCCTGCCGAATATAGGTCGAGCCGCATCGGGAAGCAATAAACTTCGCACATGTGCAAACAGCGCTCTCGTAAATCGTGTTACCGACGACTTCCCGGCGCTTATGTTTCTAGATACTAGGCCATCACCCCGCGATGGTACCCATATTCTTCTTCCTATCGTCCAGACGAACACAATTCCCAGTATGGTTGACCATAAGATCCCAGAGTAGAGAATGCCCAAATCATGTGAATAATAAACTTGGTCCAGGTACTCGCATGATCCGGCATCATTAGTGCAAGGGATTGCTCTTGAATAATAGCCCCAGTGCGGTTCTAAGGAGTCAGCGTCGCTGAGGTTCTGAATATGGCGGGGGGCCAAAAGCTCTCCATGAGTTGTCATCTTCCCCGAGCGCAAGCTCTAGTAGAAGGAGCGCAGCAAGCGGCAAATGAATGGAACAGAACTTCCAGTATCACTAATCCCCTAGATGTTAAATTTTCTTTTAATAATGGGCGTAGCTTGGTGTCTTCAAACTGGACTTTAAATGCTGGTTGGTGAATGACTCGCAAATTCTAGTTGGATAAAAAGCAGTAGGGATTAGAATCACCCCGACTATTGATCGCGCCTCTTGCAGTACCCGCGAACTTATAAAAGTCCGATCGTGATATACCTGACATTTAATCATTAGATCAATAAGAAAGAGACCGGTGGCTAGCGACAGACTCTATCAAGATCTAGCTTAGGTCGATGCAGACTTGCGCGGCTATACTACCTCAAATCCACACTTCGGTAGCCAAGCGGCACGAAGCGTGTTAGTGGACCTTAGATCCAAGATAACGTGATGTAGAAGTGGGCTGCTGAGAAGAATTGAGCACGTTTTTTTGATATATTTTGCCCGCGGATAATGAGGGGACCTTGGCAACGCTGTGAACCCAAACCTTGTCTAGTTGAGACGCCGCCGCCGTGAAACTGGGCGCCCGTTGGGACTCGTGTATTACGCTAAATATCCCAAGAGGCTGGAATTTTCTCCACAAATCTCCCTCTTAATCTTGATATTGTGAGTTAGTCTCCGGTCGCTAGCCTCATGCTTGATTGTTAGACAGGGAGGTTCGCCGCGCGGGCAGCCCACGTACCAGGTTACGTAAAACCTAAACTTGCGCATTTCACCTCGTGAGAAATCGATTCTGACCTTCCAACCCTGACCAACTCTCTCATATTTGCTCCTGTCATGCCACGTTTGCCCAAGAAGACGACATCAATGATCAGATCGCTACGAGATTGAAAAAGAAAAGCAAGTAAGAAAAGCGCCAGGGAGCAGACTTATAAATTTAAAAGGCACTCGGGAGGGGGCAGCAACAACCTTCGTCTTAAATCCCTAGAAATCAAACTCTCGGTTCGCACTTTCGGTTCACTCATACACGTAACATACCATCTCACGCCGAAAGCATGGATATGGATAGCGATAGCGCAGCCTGCTCAACTCACGTTAGTCATCACAATTTAAGCTTATTTGGCTTTACTCCCGCTAACAATGGGTATCTAGATGTTGTGGAACTGGGACACAATTGGTTCCTGTATGTGGAACAACACGAACAACCGACGAAAAGGTGGCATATTAACAATCTCTAGGCTTCCTTGCCGAGTCATGGCTGATCGAAAATGAGGGGATGATGGCAGCGACCTGCATCGGTGTTTTCTTGCTTGCTATCATGCTGGAATTTGTCCGTCGGGTCGGCAAAGAATACGATCAATTTATTGTTCTTCAGTTCCAAAAACACGTCAATGCCCGCGCCGCCATGTCCAGATCGGAGGACGATTGCTGTTCAGGCGGATCTCGAGAGGGTAGCCAGACTGTTACGTTTAGAGCGACGCTAATACAGCAATTGATCCGGAGTTTCATTCGTAAGTCACATTTCTCAGCTATGGGCACTATCAGACGATTTTGTTTGTTTTATGCTGTACTGTCTAGTACTTTCACTTGTGAACTTTCATGCTATCGTATTTACACCGTATCCGAACGCTGCTAATAGAAACTCTCCACAGATGCTGTGGCCTTCGGTATAGCCTATATCTTAATGTTGATCGCTATGGGGTTTAATGGATACGTAATCATCGTGATCATAATCGGCGTGGGATTCGGAAAGTTTATATGTGATTGGATGACACAGAAGGTTGTGGTGGGAGCGACAGTTAGCCTGCTAACGAAGGGCCTCGAGAGCCCCCAAGAGGCGACTGGGTGCTGTGGCTAGGCTATTTTCATCTTTCCTTTTACGATTGATGATTAGAGATGAGGATATATAGCATCCTATTATAATGAATTTTCCTAAGCTTAGAACTGTCGTGTTCATTTCCTAGTATTATGTTAATAGCCGATGCTTCTGCGTCCTCACAGGTATAGGAGCGATGGGTACCCCCTTAATGGCGAGAGGAAACTCTTCGCTAGTTCCGAGTAAGTTCGCTCATCTAAAAACTTTGCGGACGTCCGATAAACCGAAAATCACGGACTAACAATGCGACGAGGTAGGGCGGTATAATCGCTCAATTATATTAATGTTGCCACCTCATCTTTTTTTCTCCCTCTATTCCGACGTTGATTTACTCCGTCAGCATCGTGAAGGATCAGTGAATTCGCGAAAGTCTTTCCTATACCCCTTTATTTATAGTCATTTCAAAAAATCTTCCCCTTTTCCAATAGACTACAATCTACACTACTACTACTACTACTACTACTACTACTTGTGATATATTCTGACTTTTTGCGAGACAAGGTAATTAACTTGATCATCTGCGCATCACACCGGCTAACCATCTCCTCCCCTCCAGCTCTAGAAAAGCCTCAACCTCCCAATACTTATCGCTGAATGTATCATACACCTCCGCAACCCAGCGCGACTTAGATAATTCGTTAAACGTGGTACACCAGCTACTAGCGTTCAGCTGTTCAACCATCTATCCGCCCAGCCAGCACGTAGCACGCCTCCCCTGGTTCGACCGCGATGCCATCTCAAATACCAGAGACGCTCGACCTCATTGAGGCGGTGTTCTATTTCTGCATCATCTGTTTTCTCGTTTTTCTCATTCTTTTTCTGGTCATGATGTTGCTCACCTTCACATTGGTGTTGTGTCATGCGCCACTTGTTGCTCTAAATAAGTACTTCGAGACAGGGATTTTGCGATGGTCACTCTGGGAAGTTTTCTTAAGCGGGGTTTTTATGTTGCTTGGAATTGCCTTGCTTGGTGTGTGTATTGAATTGCTATTCTTTTTCGGGTGGCACTGCTTCATGATTGCCAGAGGAAAGCAGGCCCGGGTGGCGGACTACACCCTCTTAAGCACCAGAGTCTATCGGGCTGTTCAAATTGTCTATATTAGGATCGTGAGGTGGTACGTGTTCCTGCTTGACACTTTGCTACCCCGTCGAGGCCAACAGCAAGAGAAGGAGGATCTAGACGAGAAGCAGGGTCACGTTTGAGAAAAGCTACAAGAGGTAGAAACTGTGTAATAGAACTTCCATCGCCATCTCACACGGTGCCCAATGTAGTTTCGTGCCTGTTCAGCGCCTACTGTGGCAGTGCAGGAAACCAGCACTTAGGGGGTAGGGGGGACGGTGGGCCATATGCACATTATCCGACAAACGATTTTCTTTTTTACTTTTTCGTTTTCTGTTTTCTGTTTTCAATTTTTAAGTTGTTAACTAATATAAATTAACGCTTTTATATAATAAAACATTAATCAAATTAATTAACTATAATTTTAATATTTATAATTATAAATAATAGTTATAGCTAAACTACATTTACTATATAAAAAAACAGTATATAAAAAATATATTAAAACATTTATTATATCTTATAGCAAACATTTGCTCTATTATATTAAAAGCAAACAATAAATATACAATAAATAATATTAAAATAATAAAAAAAGTATTTACTACAGAAAAAAAAACCTATATATAATTAAGCTTGTTATTACAAACTTAATTTTTTTTTTATTTTTTTTTTAGTTTAATATTTTTTTAAATATATAGTATTTTTATATATGCTATATTAGCTGTTTTTTTTTAGCTTTTATAATATTAAGTTTGTTTAATTTATTTATTTTAAACTAATATTAAAAAGCTTAATTTAATATTAATTTATATCGATTTAATATTAAATTTTTTTTTACTTTTTATATTAAAAACTTATATAAAAAAAATATTAAGTTATAATATTATAAGCTTTTTTAATATTTTTTTTTAAAAAAAAAAAAAAAAAGCTTGTATTAAACAAATTCGATTTTTATTTCAAAAACAAAAAAAACTCTTTAAATATAAAAAAAATAACTTTAAACTTTTTAGTTAAAAAATTTATAATTTATAATATTATTTTATAAAAAATTATATTAAAATTTATTAAAAAATATTTCAATAATTTTAAAAAAAATATTTATTAATAATATTAAAACTATATAAAAAATAAAACAGTATAAAACTTTTATATGTTTTATTTAATTATTAATAAAATTTAATAAAATATTTTTTTTAAATAAAAAATAAATATAAGTTAATTTATTAATAAAAAAAATGTTATATATATAAAATATTTTTTTTATTTAATATAACAAAATATAAATTTAAAAATAAAAAATTTATTATTAACTACAATATTTTAAAAAAATTAAATAAAATTAAAATGAAAATTGTTTTTAATAAAATATATATTTATATTATTATAATTTAAATATTTTATAAAATAATAAATTAATTATATATTATAACTTTTAATAATAATTAAAATTAAAATTATTTATATATTATTTATTATATTATAAAAAATTTTATATAAAAAAATAAGTAATTTTTATTAAAAGTTAAAATAAAATTAATTAAAAATAAATAAGTTTTAAAAATATATAAAAAAAAAATTAAAAAATTAAAAAAATATAATAAAATATTTTAAAAAGTTTTAATTAAAATATATAAAAAAACATTTATTATATAAATTATTATTAAATAAAAATTTATTTAATAAATATTTATTTAATAACTTTTTATTTAAAAAAGTTATATTTATATAAATAATA